>ONZH01016139.1:0-246914 GCA_900303285.1 Rhinella marina | reverse complement strand
TATTATGATTTTTGAAATGACAGAGCTCATATATAGGGCCTGAAGGGTCTAAATTCCTGGGGCACTACAGAGGCCATCTAAATCACTGTGAGGCATTAACTGGGGGCTATCTAAACTACTGGGGCATTACAGGGTCCATCTAAATACTGGTGCACTAAAAGTGGCCATCTAAACTAGTGGGGGCACTAAAGAGGCCATCTAATCTACCGGGGACACTACAGGAGGCTATCTGAACTATTGAGGCACTAAAGGGGACTATCTAAACTACTAGGGGCACTATAAGGAGTATTATAATTGCTGGGAACATGATAGCAAGGCCTTATCATTTCTGGGAGCACTACTGGAGGCACTATGAGAAAAATTATTTCTATTCTGGGGAATTATTACAACTACGAGGGGTACTATTGGGGGTGTTATCATTATTTGGTACAATATGGAGGGCACTTCTGCTAAAAGGGCTACTCGTGAAGCATTATCACTATTGGGGCACTCATGGAGAGAATTCTAAGTATTAGTAGGACTTTGGGGAGCACTGTTACTATGGGGGGCCCACCTATATGGCACTGTTATTTCTACAGTAAAATATCTGGGGACATTGGGGAGCATGACGGGCACAGTATTGGGGGTAGCAGCCGGATAATACTGTTGGGGCATCAGGAGGATAGAAAATTGGGTAATCTAAGTCTTTGTGGCAAACTCTGCAGAGAGAGGAAGTGGCTGAAAGAACTCATCATGGTGGTCTGGGCAAAACAGAGAAGATGAGAAAATAGAACATCTACATCAGGAAGACGTCACTGGACTTAAGAAGTATGTGGTGCTGTATCATCTTGTGTGTTTGGTATTGGTGAATGTAATGTCCATCCAAATATGCCTCACCTATTTCTTTGACGCCATTTTCTGCAGCTGTTAACTAACTGCAGCGGGGTATATGGTATGTTACTGCTGCAGCCAATCACCAGTCAGTGGTCTAATGCTGAGGACTGGCTGCAGTGGGCACAGGCCATACACCTGCACATCAGTGTGCACATCACCAGCACTATGACACACACTTGCCAGTTACGTCCCTGTCAGTCTTTGTTGACATAGTAACATAGTTTATAAGGCCGAAAAAAGACATCTGTCCATCCAGTTCAGCCTGTTTTCCTACAAGTTGATCCAGAGGAAGGTAAAAAAACCCTGTGAGGTAGAAGCCAGTTTTCCCCACTTTAGGGAAAAAAATTCCTTCCCGACTCCAATCAGGCAATCAGAATTACTCCCTGGATCAACGACCCCTCTCTAGTAACTATAACCCATAATATTATTACCCTCCAAAAATACATCCAGGTCCCTCTTGAACTCTTTTAGTGAACTTACCATCACCACCTCCTCAGGCAGAGAGTTCCATAGTCTCACTGCTCTTACCGTAAAGAATCCTCTTCTATGTTTGTGTACAAACCTTCTTTCCTCCAGACGCAGAGGATGGCCCCTCGTCACAGTCACAGTCCTGGGGATAAATAGATCGTGGGAGAGATCTCTGTACTGACCTCTGATATATTTATACATAGTTATTAGATCTCCCCTCAGTCGTCTTTTTTCTAAAGTGAATAAGCCTAATTTTGATAATCTTACTGGGTACTGTAGTCCACCCATTCCAGTTATTACTTTAGTTGCCCTCCTCTGAACCCTCTCCAGCTCTGCTATGTCTGCCTTGTTCACAGGAGCCCAGGACTGTACACAGTACTCCATGTGTGGTCTGACTAGTGATTTGTAAAGTGGCAGGACTATGTTCTCATCACGGGCATCTATGCCTCTTTTGATGCAGCCCATTATCTTATTGGCCTTGGCAGCAGCTGTCTGACACTGGTTTCTGCAGCTTAGATTTCTGTTCACTAAAATTCCTAGGTCCTTTTCTATGTCAGAGTTACCCAATATTTTACCATTTAGTATGTACTGGTGACTTGCATTATTCCTTCCCATATGCATAACTTTACATTTGTCAGTGTTAAATCTCATCTGCCACTTCTCTGCCCAAGCCTCCAGTCTATCCAGATCCATCTGTAGCAGTGTACTGTCCTCTTCTGTGTTAATTACTTTACACAGTTTAGTGTCATCTGCAAAAATTGATATTTTACTGTGCAAGCCTTCTACAAGATCATTAATAAATATATTGAAGAGAATAGGGCCCAATACTGACCCCTGTGGTACCCCCACTAGTTACAGTGACCCAATCTGAGTATGTACCATTAATAACCACCCTCTGTTTTCTATCACTGAGCCAGTTACTTACCCCACATACAGACATTTTCTCCCAGGCCAAGCATTCTCATCTTATATACTAACCTTTTATGTGGTACAGTGTCAAATGCTTTGGAGAAGTCCAGATAATACGACATCCATTGATTCGCTGCGGTCTAGTCTAGAACTTACCTCCTCATAGAAACTGATTAAATTGGTTTGACATGACCGATCCCTCATGAAGCCATGCTGATATGGAGTAATTTGCTTATTTTCATTGAGGTACTCCAAGATAGCATCTCTTAGAAAACCCTCAAACAGTTTACCCACGACAGATGTTAAACTTACCGGCCCATAGTTCCCGGGCTCTGTTTTTGGACCCTTTTTGAATATTGGCACCACATTTGCTATGCGCCAATCCTGTGGAACACTCCCTGTCAGTATAGAGTCCTTAAATATCAGAAATAAGGGTCTGGCGATGACATTACTTAATTCTCTTAGGATACGGGGGTGTATGCCATCCGGTCCTGGCGATTTGTCTATTTTAATCTTTTTAAGACGCAGCTCTACTTCTTCCTGGGTCAGACAGGGCACTTTTAATGGGGAATTTACTTTTATATTCTGCATTTCATCTGACAGTTTATTTTCCTCAGTGAATACAGTGGAGAAAAAGATATTTAGTAGCTTTGCTTTCTCCTCATCGCTCTCTGCAACTCCCCCCTCATTACTCTGTAAGGGGCCGACACCTTCAGGTTTATACTTTTTACCATTTATATAATTAAAGAACATTTTAGGGTTAGTTTTACTTTCTTTGGCGATTAATCTCTCGGTCTCTAGTTTGGCTGTTTTTATTTGTCTTTTACATATTCTATTTTTTTCCTTGTAGTTTTTCAATGCTTCCTCACTCCCCTCCTGTTTTAGTGATTTAAATGCTTTCTGTTTGTCATTTATTGCTTTCTTTACAGTTCTGTTTATCCACATTGGTTTTTTCTTGTTCCTTAACCTTTTATTCCCATAAGGTATGTACCGCTCACAATTAGATATTAGGATGCTTTTAAAAATATCCCATTTTGTGGCTGTATTTTTATTTTTGAGGACTTTGTCCCAGTTAGTTAGGCCTATGGCCTCTCTTAGTTGGCTAAATTTAGCTTTTTTGAAGTTAGGTATTTTTGGCAGCAGAAATGATGCCAGAAGGTCCAGCGTGTCACAGGCATCATCACTGCAGCCATATATACAAAGCACTCAGACTAGAAGCAGGGATGGAACAGCTGAGAATTGTGGATTTTTTTTTCCATATGCTGCTGCCATATTTTATTTTTAATTACTGAACAATTCTTTTTATTCTGTGGTGTCTTTAATTCAAGGGCATTTTGAGGGCGTGGAAAGGGGTGTGTCCTTTAAAAAGGGTGTGTCCTCTAAAACAAGGGGGTGTGGCTTATGTCCGTAAAAATTTTGGGCTGTCCGTAAATTTTGGGCCAGTTGTCCAGAAAAATTTGAAAGAAAGGTTGGCAACCCTGCTTATGCTGTGTTTTTACCATATTGAGGCAGCAAAAGGCCTTGGTGAGTAACCTTTTTAACCCTATTCTGCTTGTATCTAAAGATTAGGCTATATTAGTTATTGATGCAGCATAGGGTTAAATAGGTTACCCAGCAAGGCCTTATGCTGCCTCAATATGGTAAAAACACAGCATAAGGCCTTGGTGAGTAATCTTTTTAAAGTTAACCCTTAGGGTTCATTACCTATAGATGCAGCATATTATATAAGTTCTCCAGCAAGGCCTTATGCTGTGTGAAGCGTATTATGGCAGCATTAGGCCAGTCTTGCTAGGTAACCTATTTAACCCTATTCTGCTTGTATTTACAGATAGCCCTCAGGCTATAATACATATAGAAGCATAGGGTAAATACATTAGCCTGCAAGCCTGGCCTGATGCTGCCTGAATACACTTCACACACAGCATAAGGCCTTGCTGTAGAACTTATATAATATGCTGCATCTATAGGTATTATAGCATGAGGACAATATAAATATGTATAGATACAGCAAAAAACCCCATGTGCATAGTCATAAGCAATGCATCACCTGTATAGTTCATGGCCACTGAGTTATTATGTGGCAAGCTTCTGAGCGGTCATTTGTAATGCACTGAGCTGACAATCTGTCCTTTCTTTTCGTTAAAGCTGGCTGCTCAAGATTTGGTCTGTTTAGTTGCGTTTATTTTTTTTTAAGGAGGCAAAATGTGTGTGGGGGCGGGGCAGGGGTGGAGCGTGTGGGGGCGGGGCAGGGGCCCATGCATTATAAACTGCCCAGGGCCCATAGGATCCTTAATCCACCCCTGGTTGATTCCCAAGTGAAAGGTCATTGGTTCAACTCTAGGAGCAGCCGTGAAGAAGTCCGGAATGGTGGCCTGAATAAAGGTGAAGAAGCTTAGACTTCAATATTGTCATAAGAAGCTTCAGCTCAAGTTTGCAAAAATGTACGAACAGTGGACAGTAGAAGATTGGAAATGGGTGATTTGGAGCTATGAGAAGAAAGACAATAGACTGGGCTCTGATGGGTGCAAATAGGAAGGGAAAAGGGGGCTAATGGATTGAGAAATTGAAGGAACTGTCAAGTTAAGTGGAGGAACCTGGATGATATGGGGTTGTTTCACAGCCAAAGGCGTTTGATACTTGACCAGCACAATACTGAGCTAAATGTGAGTTTCCTACAACACAAGTTACTTCTTACACTCGAGTACTATGGGTATGAAAAGGGCAGCATAGTGTTCCAGCAGGACAATGACCTGAAGCATATGTCAAGATTGGCTGGATTTGCCCCCACAGTCCCCAGACCTCATCCTCATCAAACACTTATTGGTAGAGTTGAATAAAAAGCTGTATTTGTACCCAAGTGAGTTGACCAGTATGCACCAACATTGGCAATGTGTAGAAGAGACCTGGATTTCGATCGAGACATGCTTGAATCTGATCGAGAGCTTGCCCAGAAGGATTCAGGCAGTGCTGAAAGCCAAAGATGGATTTACAAAATGATAAAAAATAAAATGTAGACTTTTAGGAGCAAAACAGTAACAATGCAGTCCCATGACAAGAATCAGTATAACTAATCATATGCTAAATAGCTGCAAGTCCAATTTATGTATGAGATAGCCAAGATGATTGTCTATAAAATTATGGTAGCCTCACATTCAAAGTTGTAGTGGATGGTGAGATATGGAGCCTGAAAGTCAAAAGTTCAAAACTTTGTTAACCTTTTTCTCTTCAGTGTAATAAAACCATATGAACCAGCTGCATCCATGAATAAGGACAAAGACTCACAGTCAATAAAATCCTCCTGAATGATACAATGCCCATTAAATTTACCCAAACCGCAAAGCACATGGACAAGTCGTCCTTAAGCTGTTTTGTCAGATGAATATGAGACCTAGGAGACTTCAACCATTTTGTATGGGAATACAACCTCTTAGAATTAGTTTTCCTATCTGAATCACTCTCATGGGAAAGCAAGAAAACCCCAAAAAGTTTGCCACTCCCCTGAAAGCACTTTACTTTGACATAAATCAAATTTTTTTGTCCCCTCAATCTTTTCAACTGGCAACCCGAATTCCAATACCTACAGTCATGGCCAAAAGTTTTGAGAATGATACAAATATAAATTTTTACAAAGTCTACTGCTTCAGCTTTTATAATGGCGATTTGCATATACTCCAGAATGTTATAAAGAGTGATCAGCTTAACAGCAATTACTTGCAAAGTCAATATTTGCCTAGAAAATGAACTTTATCCCCCAAAACACATTTCAACATCATTGCAGCCCTGCCTTAAAAGGACCAGCTAACATCGTTTCAGTGATTGCTCCATTAACACAGGTGTGGGTGTTGATGAGGACAGGGCTGGAGATCAATCTGTCATGATTAAGTAAGAATGACACCACTGGACACTTTAAAAGGAGGCTGGTGCTTGGCATCATTGTTTCTCTTCTGTTAACCATGGTTATCTCTAAAGAAACACGTGCAGTCATCATTGCACTGCACAAAAATGGCCTAACAGGGAAGAGTATCGCAGCTAGAAAGATTGCACCTCAGTCAACAATCTATCGCATCATCAAGAACTTCAAGGAGAGAGGTTCCATTGTTGCCAAAAAGGCTCCAGAGCGCCCAAGAAAGACCAGCAAGCGCCAGGACCGTCTCTTAAAAGTGTTTCAGCTGCGGGATCGGGCTACTAGCAGTGCAGAGCTTGCTCAGGAATGGCAGCAGGCAAGTGTGAGTGCATCTGCACGCACTGTGAGGCGGAGACTCTTGGAGCAAGGCCTGATCTCAAGGAGGGCAGCAAAGAAGCCACTTCTCTCCAGAAAAAAACATCAGGGACAGACTGATATTCTGCAAAAGGTACAGGGAGTGGACTGCTGAGGACTGGGGTAAAGTCATTTTCTCTGATGAATCCCCTTTTCGATTGTTTGGGACATCTGGAAAACAGCTTATTCGGAGAAGACGAGGTGAGCGCTACCACCAGTCTTGTCTCATGCCAACTGTAAAGCATCCTGAAACCATTCATGTGTGGGGTTGCTTCTCAGCCAAGGGAATCGGCTCTCTCACAGTCTTGCCTAAAAACACAGCCATGAATAAAGAATGGTACCAGAATGTCCTCCGAGAGCAACTTCTCCCAACCGTCCAAGAGCAGTTTGGCGATCAACAATGCCTTTTCCAGCATGATGGAGCACCTTGCCATAAAGCAAAGGTGATAACTAAATGGCTCAGGGAACAAAACATAGAGATTTTGGGTCCATGGCCTGGAAACTTCCCAGATCTTAATCCCATTGAGAACTTGTGGTCAATCATCAAGAGACGGGTGGACAAACAAAAACCTACAAATTCTGACAAAATGCAAGCATTGATTGTGCAAGAATGGACTGCTATCAGTCAGGATTTGGTCCAGTTGATTGAGAGCATGCCAGGGAGAATTGCAGAGGTCCTGAAGAAGAAGGGTCAACACTGCAAATATTGACTTGCTGCATTAACTCATTCTAACTGTCAATATAAGCTTTTGTTACTCATAATATGATTGCAATTATATTTCTGTATGTGATAAAAACATCTGACAAACACACATAAAAACCAGAGGGCAGCAGATCATGTGAAAATATAATATTTGTGTCATTCTCAAAACTTTTGGCCATGACTGTACAAGCCTATTTAAACTGTTTTTTCAGTAGCTAACAGAAAACCAAAACAATCTGCTCTATTCTTATATGTATATAACAATTTACAACATACAGATCCTGCAGGACTTACAAAAAGAAAACCATCCAGGTAATGGACTATGTCTCCTTCCAGTTCATACTTTATCACTACCCAATGCAAAAACTTATAACAAAACAATAACTTGAAAAGCATTTGTCAAAAAAAATATAAACCATCAAATTGAAAACCAAAAATGAGATCCCATCAGAGTTAACAGGTAACAATCTAAAAGCTGCTTTAATATCTACCTTTGCCATAAGGGCACCAGGACCGAATTGACACAACAAAACAATTGCGTCTTCAAAGGAAAAATATTTTACCACAGCTCATTCATTATCCAAAGAATCATTTAAAGAAAATCCCTTTGGAAACGATAGATGGTGAATAATCCGAAATGAATTAGGTTCCTTTTTAGGAGAAATCCCCAGAGGAGATATCCTAAAATCACAAAATGGTGACTTAAAAATGTTGCCCCTCCTGTAATTCTTTGCAGGATTTGTCCCTAACTACATCATGGTTATTAAGAGATGCCAAGTTGTCTTCTCAATTATAACCGTTACCTAAAAAAGGAGGAATAAAAAATCCATGAGCAAATCCATCACGAACCACTGCCGCTATGAGTTTGTCTGGAAAATCTTCTAACCATGGCAGCAACGTTTTTTTGTAAACCTGCTCTTTAGTGCCAGGCTGTGACTGCACGGACTGGCTTGCTTTTTGGGATGTGTACCGCTGCAAAATGAACATTTGTGTTTATATCTGCAGTTATTCCGCCACTTGCAAAAAGACTCATTTTATGCAAAACAGACCAGACTCCCTTATGCATACCGGTATTAGTCACATTCTGCTGCTTCAGAACAGATAGCTTTTGACGAAATTGCTCATCATATGTAAACTAGGAATACAAACAGATGAAACATTAACATTGTCAGATGCAGGCATTGCAGTAGAACAAATAGGAATAGATTTAGCAAAGACATCAAAGATTTCAAAAACTCCTTAAAATTAGAGTTAAAGGGGTTATCCAATGAATAATGTAAAAAATGAAAATCAGACATCATATAGTACATGACAATCTCTTTCTAGCGAAGCCGGAACCAGCCCTGTACCTCACATGGATCCAGAGATCTCCCCATTCATTGTTCTGCTAGATTTATATCAAACTGACAGTTTAAGGGAGTGTCTTTTCCACTGCAGCTAAGGGGGCGTGTCTCAGCTCTCCCTATCACAGCTCAGGAGGCGTGTCTCAGCTCTCCCTATCACAGCTCAGGAGGCGTGTCTCAGCTCTCCCTATCACAGCTCAGGAGGCGTGTCTCAGTTCTCCCTATCGCAGCTCAGGAGGCAGTTGAAATATGAGCAGGTCAAAGAAATTAAGTGGCACTATACAGATACATTTTACTGAATAACCCAGTAGCTATACAAAATTTTTAATTACATGCAATTACAAAAGTTTTTAGACCAGGGTGCTTGTTTGAAAACTGTAGAATATTTTTCGTGGGACAACCCCTTTAAATACAGTAGCAGGTATAGGGAAAAATCCTAACAACATTATCCTGATTCAGAAGTCAAGGTTAGCTACCGGCATCCAACTCAGCCAACAATATCCTGTTTCAGAAGTCCAGGCTAGCTACCGGCATCTACCTCAGCCAACATTATCCTGATTCAGAAATCCAGGCTAGCTATGGGCATCCAACTCAACCAACAATATCCTGATTCAGAAGTCCAGGCTAGCTACCGGCAACCACCTCAGCCAACAATATCCTGATTCAGAAGTCCACGCTAGCTACTGGCATCTACCTCAGCCAACATTATCCTGATGCAGAAGTCCAGGCTGGCTACTGTCATCTACCTCAGCCAACAATATCCTGATTCAGAAGTCCAGGCTAGCTACCATTATCCACCTCAGGCAACAATATCCTGATTCCGAAATCTAGGCTAGCTACCGGCATCCATCTCAGCAGATGTGATCCTTGCTAACGATGAAGATCCACCCTGATTGCTGCAAGCCAGGGACCAGGCGGAATAGCAACCTGGGACCGCTATTATGCAAGCGCTCCCTCTGGCTTCATTGCTCCTGCCAGGGTTGACCATAGTATTATCTGGGGTGCTTCTGGAAGAAGGATCCACTCTAGGTGATGATTCTTCTTGAGGACAGCATCAGAGGTGGGAGGAGATACTTCTTCTTTGGTTTTGTCCCCTTTGAGGCCATCAAATGGAGCTCTCCCTCTGGAAGCCAGGCTTTGCTGCGTCTCAGCACTGGCCTTGCAACACCCAGGATCACTGTGACCTTTTGGTGCTCCTCTCAGCAGCCACACTGCACTTCTCTTCGTCAGCAGCCAGTCGCTCTGTCTCTCAACCTTTCCACCTCCTCTTTTCAGCTGAAGGCAAGGAATATAGCATGGCAAATTCATTGGAATGATGCATGTCCTCAGCGCTGGCTGCGGGAACTATATCAGCGACATTTCCAGGTCTTGCCCTGCAGAAGAAGATGTCCAAGGCTCTTCATACAGGTAGCACTGCAGCCACTCTTCTCCACTGGAAGTCTCCACTATGGTCAGCAGTTGGTAAATCAGCTCCTCCATCCTGATCAGGCTCTGATCTTTAGCTATTTTACATGCAAGTGGACACCACCGGCAGATTTCAGGGCCATATATAGGGCATTTTCCCGCCATTCAAGTCCATCAGCGAATCAACAATGAAAGTTCAGAGTAAAAAAATCCTTCTCGAATCTTTATGGAAAGCTCTTACCAGCTAAGCAAGTAAACCCTTAAATAGAACTGTATTAAAAACATAGGCATTGAGCAAACCATTTAACCAGTTACTGTAAGGTTGGCCCTGTCTATATTGTAATCAATGGGTAAAGACACCAGGCACCAGTTGAAGCTGAGGGCTGGCTGAGCTGAATGTAATGATACCTTTCACTTAGTGGTCTTTTTCTGCATTCTGGGGGGAAAATACTTTTAAAACATATGCAAATGAGCAGTTAAGTGCAATGAGGGCGGACCCAAGCCACTCTATGCACCCTTGCTCCTCCTCTGCCAACCATTCCCTCTCCTTCTTGATTGACAGGGCTAGGTGAAATGACTATGCAGGAACCTGGCCATGTCAATCAAGAAGGAGAAGGGGGGGGGCTGGAAGAGGAAGTAGGAGGAGAAAGGATGCACAGAGTGGCTTGGGCCCGCCCTGGGTTCATTTAACTGCTCATTTGCATTTGAATTAAAAGTACCAAAGTGAAAGGTATCAATACATTCAGCTGAGCTAGCTCTACAAGGCATTGTGTCTGGTTTATGAGTCTCCTGGTGACAGGCTCCCTTTTAAAGGAGAGCACCTATGAGATTATAGTCTATAGTCTATAGTCATAGACAGTCAAGAAAATAAGCTTTCAGTAGCTTAGCCACAGGGAATGCAAAAGTTAAATGGGGGATAGGTAATATAAATGGGGGAGAGGCTAGATCCAGATATTGCATTGGGTCTAGGGTCTTCAAGCTAATGTTGTATTTACAGATAAATGATTATTACAATATTTTGCACATTCAAACTAAGTAAAATTCAATTTACTAAGATCTGTGATTGATCATATAATAAGACTGAGTGCAAAAAATGATGCCCAACAGAGCAGAAAACAAGAGGAGCTGATAAGATAAAAAGACGAGATGTCCATTCACAGCAGACTTAATAATGCCATGAAATGAAACATGCTAATGTCTATTAAATATGCTAACGAGGGTTTCTTCTTAATCATACCTGGCCAGAGCACAGGAAAATCAACCGACAAAAAGCACAAATCTAATACACATGACAGAATCAGAGATTCACTTAATTCCTTAACGACCTTCATCCATAAAATGCTAAAATACAATAATAAAGTAATGTGTGAATTACCTGAAACCACTTCATAGAGCTGTGATGTAAATTACTGAGCACCACAGTGAGTCAAAATGGAGTATCAAGCTAGTAAAATATGTAAACATCACATAATGTAAAATGTCAAATATTAATGATAATGAATGCAAAGGACTTCCAGTTGAAATCAATATTATTCAACTTACATAGTAACATAGTTTATAAGGCCGGAAAAAAAAGCCCTCTGTCCATCCAGTTCGGCCTGTTTTCCTACAAGTTGATCCAGAGGAAGGCAAAAAAAACCCTGTGAGGTAGAAGCCAATTTTCCTCACTTCAGGGGGAAAAATTCCTTCCCGACTCCAATCAGGCATCATAATTACTCCCTGGATCAACGACCCCTCTCTAGTAACTATAACCTGTAATATTATTACCCTCCAGAGATACATCCTCCTGAACTCTTTTAGTGAACTTACCATCACCACCTCCTCAGGCAGAGAGTTCCATAGTCTCACTGCTCTTACCGTAAAGAATCCTCTTCTATGTTCGTGTACAAACCTTCTTTCCTCCAGACGCAGAGGATGTCCCCTCGTCACAGTCCTCGGGATAAATAGATGACGGGAGAGATCTCTGTACTGACCCCTGATATGTTTATACATAGTTATTACATCTCCCCTCAGTCTTCTTTTTTCTAAAGTAAATAACCCTAATTTTGATAATCTTTCTGGGTACTGTAGTCCACCCAGTCCAGTTATTACTTTAGTTGCCCTCCTCTGAACACTCTCCAGCTCTGCTATGTCTGCCTTGTTCACAGGAGCCCAGAACTGTACACAGTACTCCATGTGTGGTCTGACTAGTGATTTGTAAAGTGGCAGGACTATGTTCTCATCACCAGCATCTATGCCCGTTTTTGATGCAACCCATTACCTTATTGGCCTTGGCAGCAGCTGTCTGACACTGGTTTCTACAGCTTAGTTTGCTGTTCACTAAAATTCCCAGGTCCTTTTCCATGTCAGTGTTACCCAGTGTTTTATCATTTAGTATGTACTGGTGACCTGCATTATTCCTTCCCATACATTTTACATTTGTCAGTGTTAAATCTCATCTGCCACTTCTCTGCCCAAGCCTCCAGTCTATCCAGATCCATCTGTAGCAGTGTACTGTCCTCCTCTGTGTTAATCGCTTTACACAGTTTAGTGTCATCTGCAAAAATTGAAATTTTACTGTGTAAGCCTTCTACAAGATCATTAATAAATATATTGAAGAGAATAGGGCCCAATACTGACCCCTGTGGTACCCCACTAGTGACAGTGACCCAATCTGAGTATGTACCATTAATAACCACCCTCTGTTTTCTATCACTGAGCCAGTTACTTACCCACATACAGACATTTTCTCCCAGGCCAAGCATTCTCTTTTTATATACTAACCTTTTATGTGGTACAGTGTCAAATGCTTTGGAGAACTCCAGATATACGACATCCATTGATTCGCCGCGGTCAAGTCTAGAACTTACCTCCTCATAGAAACTGATTAAATTAGTTTGACATGACCGATCCCTCATGAAGCCATGCTGATATGGAGTTATTTGCTTATTTTCATTGAGGAACTCCAAGATAGCATCTCTTAGAAAACCTTCAAACAGTTTACCCACGACAGATGTTAAACTTACCGGCCTATAGTTCCCGGGCTCTTGTTTTTGAACCTCCACTACCAATGAGGTTTATTAGCTAAATTTACAAATGTTCAGCTGTTTGCAATAAACTGTTTAAACCAGAACAACTCAAATAGCTCAACACAACTAATATAACAAATGATTTCTCCAAATCCATCACAAAATGACTACTGCAGTTTCAAAATTACTGACCCCCTTCATGACAAGCGTCTTTAGTATTTAGTAGAGCACCTTTTTGCGGCTATGAACTGCTGCAAACATGATGCATAGGCAGAAACCAGTTTCTGGCAGTGTTCCTGAGGAATCCTAGGTTACATTCACACGTTCAAAATTATGTTTAATAGCCAATGAATAGCGGCCATCAAAAATACAGTAGACCCATTAGCTCACTGCAATTTAGGAACTGCATAATGTTATTATTTGGGCATAATATGTCACTGTTATTTGGTACTGTGATGTGTTCACCTCAGGGCACTATGTAGACACTACATACACTAATCACAAAAAGTTAGGGCTTGTACGTAGGTAAAATTTCAGGATAAACCTAAAATGCCCTCTAACCTTTACAGGTGAACTTAATGTGACCTTCTCTAAAGTTTCGAATGCACGTGTCCAACTGTTCAATGTTTCAGTACTTTTTTCACTTGATGTTCTCTAACAAGGAGCTTAACGGCAAAATTCACAACAGTAAATTTCCTGGTCCAATTAGAATTGGTATTTAAACAGTCCTTCTCATCATGCTGTTCATATTTTGACATCATGAGACCAAGACAACACCTAACAATTGATCAATGGTATCTCGCGAGGCTTCAAGTAGGATGTTATCAGATGGAAGTGGCCACTGAGCTTAGAGTGTCACAGAGTGTTATCAGCAGATTGTATCTGAGATACAGAGAGACTGGAAGAGTCATTTTGACATCATGAGACCAAGACAACACCTGACAATTGATCAACAGTACCTCGCCATTGCGAGACTTCAAGCTGGATGTTCCCAAATGGAAGTGGCCACTGAGCTTAGAGTTTCATCAGCAGGTTGCAACAGAGATACAATTATGGACTACTAGTCCAAGGTAGTTAAAATAATCTGCAGCACAGTGACTAGTCAGCTAGCTAGGAAAAACAGTGTTAACAAGGTAAGGATTTTATGTATGTTGAATTGAGATTAAAATATAAAATGCACAATAACAAGTCAATCCAAGAAATGAACGTAGAACAAAAAGAAATAACAACAGGAAAACAGGAATTGGAGCACCAGGGACTCAATGTAACAATGGCGGCTTCTGAAAGTTTGTAAAGAGACAATTAGCTCCAAGAGATAAACAAGAAGCTGCAGAGGGAGGATTACATATCAGCCATTCCGGCAGCAATAAGCTGCGCAGATTTTACATTATCTGCAGGTCATTGCAAGGCTTTCCTACCAGGATATCTCACTAAACTCCAAGGATGATTCTGTCCCTAGCACACATTAAGATTCATAATATTCCATAAATAAACCTGCAACACACTAGAAATAATGA
Source organism: Rhinella marina (assembly GCA_900303285.1). Taxonomy (NCBI): domain Eukaryota; kingdom Metazoa; phylum Chordata; class Amphibia; order Anura; family Bufonidae; genus Rhinella; species Rhinella marina. The sequence goes on along the minus strand of ONZH01016139.1, from coordinate 232,431 downwards.
AGCACCTAGCAAGCGGCATTCATCCGCCAGCTATTATTTGTCCGTAAATTAAGGATTATTTTATTTGTGATGCTAGTTAGTGTTCTGTGAAAATTCTGCTCTTCCACCATGGAGGGCTTGCTGTTTTGTCAAGGAATGTTTAATTTGAAAGTTGAGTTGGTGTCATATAGTTTAATGGAATGTCGTCGATGTAACCAAACTAAGTGTGTTCTCATCAGAAGTCTACTGATTGCAACTGGAGATTAATGATGTTACCTAAGGACCATTTCATTACAGTGCAGCTCTGCTGCTTCCTAATAAAGAAGATTTAAAGTGGAAATTAAAAACTGGAAGCAAATTTAGGTACAAATGTCTTGTATAATATCATATGACTTGATATAACAGAGGTGCTCCTGCAATCACGATACCATCCCATCAGATAAAGCTTAGGGCCACATACTGCAGAAATCTTTCAATGTAGCAGGTGAGGAACCACTGTGCCACCAAATAGATTTGATTTGGGGCTATTCCTGAGGGCTTTATTAAGGTGGACTCCTGGTGTTCACCCTTTAACGCCTGTACTGGGATATAGACTTTGCTGTAGGGGCCACCAGGCCACCTCTTCCGCTAGGAGTATTCTATGTTCAAAGACTGCTGACCCAGGAGGGTCTAAAAACACAAGTGCATGGCACCAAAGGGACAGGCAGAAGTGGGATCAGAGAGTAAGTTGAGGTCAGAAAGGGAAGAGTTTATGCGATATGGTAATCAGGTAATATCTCAGAAGAGGCAGCACAGGTTCGTTACAGTGGTCAGGCAAAGGTCAAGAAAGGTGGCACTGGGTCAATCCAGTAAACAGGCAGAGATTATGTATGGGAACTTCAATACAGTGGTCAGGAAGAGGTCAGAATAGCACCACCTATCAAGAATACACACCACAAAGTGATAAAAATATTTTATTATAGCCAGCTAAAAACAAAATCATAAATAGATAATAAAAGGTGACAGTAACTTACAAGAATAGAGCAGTCCACGCGGCCTGATAGTTACATAGTGACATTACATGCAAAGCATACTGGTCAAACAAAAGAAATCAAGAAATAAAAGCACTGGTAGATAAAATACTTATGTGCATCAAAAGCACAAGTATAAAAGTCAATGCAAAACTGCAGAACGTAAACACATACATACAGACCATGGCCAGCTCCAACCTGAACACGTTTCCGCTATAGCTTCCTCTAGAGGGTGTAACTTAAAGGGGTCCAACACCTGACATCCCAGACACAGCCAGTTGAGTGCAGTCTTCCGGGCTCACTGCTGGGTGGAAGCCTCCACCTAGATTACCCTATGGAGAGCCCAGTACATTACCAGATCCCCATAAAAAGCCTTTACTCTGCGCTGAATGAAATGCTGCAATGCTCATATCAGGGGGGGCTGCCTGGGTGAAAATGGGGGTATGTCCAGGTTCTGAACCCAGACAACCTCTTAGACTACTTTCATACTAGCGGCAGCCCGGTTCCGGCAGGTGAAGGGTGCTGCCGGATCCGGACTGCCGCAGGGACATGTGTGGGGCCGGAACCGTGCTCCGGCCCCACACGTCACACAGTACATACATACACACAGACACACACACATATACATAGACAAATACACATACATACTTACATGCTCCCGGCAGGTCTCCAGAACGCCGGAGGAGCAGGACAGCGCGCACAGATGACGATTCCCCACAGCGCCCTCTGCTGGGCGCCTGGTGGAATCGTCATCTGTGCGCGCCTTCCTGTTCCTCCTGCGCTCTGGAGACCTGCCGGGGAGCATGTAAGTATGTATGTGCATTTGTATGTGTATATGTCTGTGTATGTTTATGTTTATGTCTATGTCTGTATGTGTGCAGGTGACGGATCCGTCATGAACTCCATTGAAAGTCAATGGAGAACGGATCCTTTCACCATTGTGTCACACCAAACGGATCTGTCCCCATTGACTTTCATTGGGGGTCATGACGGATCCGTCTTGGTGCGGATGCCTGGACCGGAGAGCAAACCGCAGCATGCTGCGGTTTGTTCTCCGGTCTGAAGACAGAACGGAATGCTTTCAGGAGCACTCCATTGTCTTCAGTTCAGTTTTGTCCCCATTGACAATGAATGGGGACAAAACTGAAGGGTTTTATTCCGGTATTGAGCCCCTATGACGGAACTCAATACCGGAATTATAAAACGCTAGTGTGAAAGTAGCCTTAAAACATGGGGGTCAATGATGCTTTGGGGTTGTGTTGCAGCCAATAGCATGGGGAACATTTCATGGTTAGAAAGAAGAATAGATACAATGAAAGTTCAGCAAATTCTGGAAGCAAACATAAAAAGAGGATGGCTTCTACAAACGGAAAAGGATCCTAAACGCACCTCAAAATCCACAAGACTACCTCAAAAGGAACAAACTGAAGGTTTTACCACAGCTCTTACAGTTCCCTGATCTGAACATCATAAGAGCATCATAAAATCAAAAGAGCAGAGAAGGCAAGATGGTCCAGGAATTTCACAGTTCTGGAAGACTTTTGCAAGGAAGAACGTATATAAATCCCTCAAACAAGAACTGAAAGACTCTTGGCTGCTACAAAAAGCTTTTACAAGCTGTGATACTTGTCAAAGGGGGTGCTTCTAAGTACTAACCGTGCACTGTGCCTAAAGTTTTGTTTCGGGCCCTTTTTCTGTTTTGTTATTTTGAAAATGTAAAAGATGAAAATAAAAAAATGTTTTTGCCTAAAATACATAGGAAACGTGTCATCTTTAACTTTATGCCTTTTGAAGATCATTTCATCTTCAACTTGCTTAACTGAACATCTTCAAACTTGAATGCCACTGAATGTATATATATATATATATATATATATATATATATATATATATAGGGCAAAACGTGAAAAGCGAATGAAAAAAAATGAAAAAATATGGCGAAAAAAGAAAGGTATAAGCACAAGTGTAAATAAATGTGCAAATAGCTTGACCCCTTGACGACCAGCGCCGTAATAGTACGGCGCTGCGTGACGGGACTTAATGTCCAGCGCCGTACTATTACTGAGCGCTGATCGGGCGGGTGCAGGAGCTGCGCCCGCCCGATCAGAGGCGGGGGTCCGGCAGTTCCCAGGTGCCGGACCCCTGGGGAATGCGCCAGCATCGGTGAAAACACCGATGCCGGCGCATTAACCCTTCATGTGCCGCGGTCAGCGCTGACCGCGGCACATGAGGTGTGCCGCATGTTCAGGATGCCAAGCGGGGGCCATCGGGTCCCCGCGCTGCTGTGACGGGGACCCGATGGCTTGGATGGCAGCCCGATGCCTTCCTTAGGCATCGTGGCTGCCATCCCTGTGAGACTGTGCGATTCAGCCCCCTGGATTGCACAGGAAGCAGGCTGTAAGTGTATTACTGTGAGTAATACACTTACAGCCAATGCATTACAATACAAAAGTATTGTAATGCATTGTGAAGGGGATCAGACCCCCAAAAGTTAAAAAAAAGTGTAAAAAGGTGAAAAAAAGTTAAAAAATAAAGTAAAAAAATAATAATAAAGTTTCAAGTAAAAAAAAAATAATGCCATTTTCCCCCCAAAAAAGTAAAAAAAATTGTTAAAAAAATAAAAAATAAAAAGTAGACATATTAGGTATCGCCGCGTTCGTATCGACCGACTCTATAAAAATATCACATGATCCATCCCGCCAGGTGAACACAGTAAAAAATAAAAACAGCGCCAAAACCCCACAAAAAGTGTAATACTACGCGATCAAAAAGGCGTATTTACCCCAAAATGGTACTAAAAAAATCATCATCTCGTCCCGCAAAAAATGATACCCTATCTGAGACAATCTCCCAAAAAATAAAAAAATATGGCTCTTAGAAAATGGCAACAGAAAAAAAAAGATTTTATTTTGTTCAAAAATAAATCTATTGTGTAAAACTTTCCAAAAATAAAAAAGTTAGACATATTGGGTATCGCCACGTCCGTAACACCCTGCTCTATAAAAATATTACATGAGATGGCCCCCCAGGTGAATGCTAAAAAAAAAAAAAAAAAACTATGCCAAAACAACAATTTTTCCCCCTCTTGCCTCACAAAAAGTGTAATAGCAGGCGATCAAAAAGGCGTATTTAACCCAAAATGGTACCAATCAAACCGTCATCTTGTCCCACAAAAATTGATACCCTACCTGAGACAATCGCCCAAAGAATAAAAAAAATATGGCTCTTAGGAAATGGCAACACAAAAAAAAGATTTTATTCTGTTCAAAAATAAATCTATTGTGTAAAACTTTCCTAAAATAAAAAAGTTAGACATATTGGGTATCGCCACGTCCGTAACAACCTGCTCTATAAAAATATTACATGAGATGGCCCCCCAGGTGATTGCTGCAAAAAAAAAAAAAAAAACTATGCCAAAACAACCATTTTTTCCCCTCTTGCCTCACAAAAAGTGTAATAGCAGGCGATCAAGAGAATCGCCCAAAGAATTAAAAAAATATGGCTCTCTGAAAAATGGCAGCACATAAACAAGATTTAATTCTGTTCTAAAATGCATCTAATGTGTAAAACTTAACAATAATAAAAATGGTAGACATATTGGGTATCCCCGCGTTTGTAACAACCTGCTTTATAAAAATATCACATGATTTGCCCTCTCAGGTGAATGCTGTAAAAAAAAATTTTTTTTAAACTATGCCAAAACAGCAATTTTTTTCACCTTGACTCACAAAAAGTGTAATACCAAGCAATAAAAAAGTGTTATGTACCCCAAAATGGTACCAATAAAAACGTCACCTCATCCTGCAAAAAATGAGCCCCCACATAAGACAATAACTCAAAAAAATTTTGGTAAATTTAGTATTTTTTTATAAATAAAAATGAAATATTTTGCCACAAATTTACTACTGTCGTGAAGCACAATATGTGACGAGAAAACAATCTCAGAATGGCCTGGATAAGTAAAAGCGTTCCAAAGTTATTACCACATAAAGTGACACATGTCAGATTTGCAAAAAATGGCCTGGGCATGAAGGTGAAAACAGGCCTGGGGTTGAAGGGGTTAAAAGCAAAAAAAAAAAATGAGAAAAACTGTTAGGCCAATACAATGACTAGACATAAGATATAAAGTTAGTAAATACAATAAAATGTTAAAAAATAAAAAATATCAATAAAAAAACAAAAATAAAACCAATTTTTTTCCAGATAGGGGAGGATGTTGGTAACATCATTTCTCCCTCATCATCAAACAGACAGAAAACAGACAAAACCCCTAGAGAAAAGATATAAAAACAAGTTACAACTATGCACCCACAACAACAAATTAAAAACACAAAGACCAAAAATTGAAAATAAAAATAAACACGAAAATGAAAAACATTAAGGGGGGGTTAACAATGTAAGATAACAGAAAAGGAGTAAATCTCACACCTTCATTAAGCCCCTGTGGAGCAACGATCTCCAGCAGCGTAATCCATCTAGTTCCACACTGTGTCAGCAATTTCTTCCAATCTCCACCACGGCAACTTGCAAGCACATGGCCAATGCCCCTCACAAACAATTGCGAGCCATCACAGTTATGGAAAAGCTTGATGTGCTGAGGCAAGGTTTTCAGTTTGGATACATCCCCACATCCATGCAGCAGCATAAATCTGAAGAACATGTGCCCCTCGCCTTTTTAACTCACAAGAAGTAAAACCAATGTAAATCAGTCCATATGGTCATACGACATAATACATACTGTCAATGGCATTGCACATAATAACCTGTAATCTTGTAAATCTTATAATCACTTGAATTAGTGAACTCTATTCCCCTCTGGATATTAGAACATGCCACAAATGTCCTGTACGGTCTACAGCCCCAAGATCTATGGTATTATCAGATTATCAGATCTATGGTATGTAATCACCGGTCCTGTCGGCAGAGAAACCCTTAATGTATCATCCATTATCAGGATGTCCCAATGTTTCTCCAATATGTACGTCCAATGTCTGGCCACTTATTGTTGAATGTTGAAACGAACCTCACCTTGTTATCTTTAGCGGGTGGTTAATGTCTCTTTATGATCAAGTCAGTCCTGTCAAGTTTTCTGGCACATATATCTACGATTGATTCTTCACTGAACCCTCTTAATCTAAATCTGTCCTTGAGTTTATCCGCTCTTCTTTCAAAGAAGTCTGATGTTAAACACATCCTTTTAACTTGGCCTACCAGAATGTTGTTGATCAAATGTCTTGGATGAGATGCATGCAGAAGAGAATTGATTGTTGTCTTCTTCTTGTGTAAGTCTGTCTGGAGTCATCCTTCCCCATCAATCTGAAAGTTAAAATCTAAAAACTCTACAGAGGTCAGGGCGGGTGGCCCAGGGTCAATCCACTAAATAGGCAAAGATTTGGCATGGAAGGTCAGAACAGTACAATAGCACAACTTAGCAGGAATAGACAAGCTAGGAACCTATAGCTAATATGTCCCCGGCCATTAGCTAGGGACATATTAGTCCATGCATGTGGGCCCTAGAGAAGTGATCACCAGGAAGCAGGCCATTAAGACCGCAAGAGGCCTACAGCTTGAAACAGTTGCCCTTGCCTGTCCGGAGAAAGGAGATCCAGTAGGAACATACCGTTACATCACACATCTGGAGGAGAAATGTCCTTGGAAAACAATAAAACTTCTGTTTTAGTAGGAGCCTTGTCTTGTTCCTTTAAAAGTTCTCAGGAGCTCCCTACAAACAGAAATTACCATTCCAGAGCTCATCAACTTGAATATCGGTTTAGATTGGTTCCCTTAAAAATAAGGCGATCACAGGCCTTCTTGCTACTGAGGTCCCCATCAATAAACTGTAATCTTTAAGAGAGTGGGGCAAGTACTCCTTTCTCTTGCAGCGACAACACAGGGGAAATAAAACATTACAAAAAGCACAGTGAAAACAGTGGGGCTGTCCATGTAGTATATGGACATGGTGGGTCCTCCATAGAGAGGTGCACTTTGTAGCCTCTCTCTGCTCTGGACTAACTGAAGGAGGGCCCAGTCTTGGAACTTTTCTATTTGAACTCGAATTGCTTTAAACAATGTATTTCTAGACAAAAATTCAAGTTTTAAAGATGCACCAAATTTAACAAATAACATGTGACTTTTAATAGATTTGGTCCACATTCTGCCAATTCAAAATCAAATTAAAACTGATTCAAAAAGTACCAACATAATACACTCTCCTCTTTGTGTTGTGGACCTGCTGATTTTGGTTGTGGACAACTTTGCTGTATTTAATTTGCCAGAGGGGAGTCTTGTCTGACTTTGTCACAGTATTTTGGTCACTAGAAACACCCATACCTGTGGAGAGGAGCTGTGGCAGCGACAGCTGCAAGCCACTACTGACTTGCTTACTTCTCCTGGTGGCCCAGACACAGCTCTGGTGACCACAGGCCTGCTCTGTCTCTCCAATCAAGCTGTAGCCTTATTGCCTGCAAGGATTCTCCACCTCTGCCCGTAGACATGCCCTATGCATGCACTCCGGTTCTTAAAGGGCTAGGGCATGCACAACCTATTCTTCACCAATGGCTGGCAACGGGTAAGTTGGGGTACTTAAGGCACCTTCCCCTGTAGGAGGGCACCTGAGCAATAGTTTCCTTATCTTGCTAAGTTTGTGCAAAAGTGTGCTGCACAAACCAGTGTGCTACCAGTGTGCTACACTGGTAGACAACTGTCTGTTGTCTACCAGTGTACCGATTTTCTGCCTCCTGACCTTGGTATTGATTCTGCTCTGCCTGCCCTGACCTCAGACTGGTTTGTGTATTACATGCACTCCACCAGCCCTGACCTCAGCCTGTCCGTAACTAAAGTTTTGCCTGACCCTTTGGTGCTTCACACCGGTATCTCTTTACCCCACATGGGACAGCTCTCAACCACACACAGACTACTCCAGGAGGTAGCGCCCTGCTGGATCCCCTGCAGCAAAGTCCAGATCCCTGTATAGGGGTCAAAGGTTGAATATCAGGGGACTGCCAGGATAGTCCCCTTAAGATTAGCTGACAGTTGACACAGTGGTTCCACACCCACTTCTATAATAGACGCACACTTAACTGCTACCTGCTGATCAATCCCGGTTCCCTCAGTCCACGACTGCGTTGCTGCACTCCACTCCATGCTTGTCAACTTCCAGCACAGAGGGGGGGGGGGCACATTTTCCGCTGCGGCCAATTACATTAAATTCCCTCCACACATTCACCAAAAAAACTGTTAAAAACCTGGACAAGATATCTATGGCTCATTTGTCCACGTGCTTACATCCAATACCTTAAAGTGGACATGTATTAGCTGATTGTTTTAGTTTTTTGGTCAAACAATTCAGGGAAGAACCTGAAAGAGGAGCCAAAAAAGAAGGTGGAGGTGCAAGGAGAGCAGAGACTATGCATTTTCTGGAAGCCTGGGAGGCTGTAATGTTGCTTCTAGCTGCGAGAGGATTATGAGGGCAGAAGCATGTCATAAGAAGACCTCAAAGATGAGCACTAAAAGTTCTCAGCAGGGCTAAGTTTAGATTGCTCAGCCAACATGTGGTTTATTAACTTACAAGACATGACAGCGAATCTCATCTACTGTCGTGATTTATCTCTGACTGTTCTGTAAAAAAAATGTGGCTCCTCTAAAATTTAACATTCCAGATACAATCTATACAATATTTGCAGGTGTCTACCACCAGGAATTAATTTGCATATTTTTCCTAACATGAAGCCAATATACACACACACACGCTTAAAGAGAATGTCAATTTTACTCAATCCTAAAAAAAATATTTTTCTAATCTGTTTTAATAGTATTTTTATTTCATTTTCAATACATTTCCTGTATATGACTGGGTCAGCCACCTTGCCAGCATCAAGAAGTAGGCACCTGGAAATATGAAAACGGCGAGTATAGTGAACTTGCTTGGTGCAATATGTTAGTACTTACTGAACATGGAGGGGGAGGAGGCAATAAGCTGTCTATGGTGTTATCATGTGTTATCTGCTGCCACGTTTATGTTAGAGGTGATACCTTTCATTGCAATCCTGCCAATGATGATAATGGGATGACTGATTACAAATGATCTGTACAAAACAGAATGTATTTTTTCAGTTTGCAAAATGGAATTTTAATGGAGTAACGTTTTTATTACGTGATCCTACATGATCCTTCATGATTCACAAGTCGAGATGAGCAAATTGACTACAAATTGGTTTGTCTCATCAACCCTGAGAGAGGCTGTCCACGCATCTGAAGATGCCCCTTCTGCTTGATTGAGAGGGCCGGACAATTCGGCCAGCCCTGAGAATCTTGCGCCTGTGCCGCAGTTCTGAGTAGCTCCCCTCCTGCTTCTTGAGCAGCAACTGTTCATGCGCCACTACCAAACAAACAACACAAAGCAACAACAAAAATCACAATGCAAATAAAAGTGGACATCTACATAATGGAACCATCTCCTCTTAGTGAACCCAACGGCCCCAGTTCAACACCAACTGTGTAGGTGTCACATACAAAATTCTCTATATTGTTACACATTCAATTAGTGTAGAGAATCAAAAATGAACAGCAAAAATTTATATTAAAACATCTAATAATTCACCAGAACAAAACTAAAGAGCAAAGAATAATCTGCAGCATTTTCTGTTCTTGAATTTTATCTAACTTTAATAAATTGAATTTAAGATCTGTAAGGACGGCAGTGACTCATGAAGCTTCTCTTCTGAAGACATTAGTGTTCTCCGTAATATAATGCTGCAGATTTGGTGTTTATGAAACTTTATGGGTCGATGAATAGATTTTTGGAAAAAGTAATTCTGTATGCAGACTCTACGTGCCCTTGAGGCGACTGCTGAGGAAACTTCATATTGAAAGTCAAATAATTTATTGTTCCAATGTTATATTGTTCCCTCGCTTATTTAAAAAAAAAAAGACTCCAATTCAAAACGGCAGCTGACATGGTAGTCCTTAAAGTCACAGGAGGCTTAGAACATGACTCAGGTATTACAGTGCCTTGCGAAAGTATTCGGCCCCCTGGAACTTTTCAACCTTTTGCCACATTTCAGGCTTCAAACAAAAAGATATAACATTTTACATTTTTGGTGAAGAATCAACAACAAGTGGGTCACAATTGTGAAGTGGAACGAAATTTATTGGATCATTTAAACTTTTTTTGTAATAATAAAACTGAAAAGTGGGGCGTGCAAAATTATTCAGCCCCCTTGCATTAATACTTTGTTGTGCCACCTTTTGCTGCGATTACAGCTGCGGTCTCTTGGGGTATGTCTCTATCAGTTTTGCACATCTAGAGACTGAAATTCTTGCCCATTCTTCCTTGCAAAACAGCTGGAGCTCTTTGAGGTTGGATGGAGACGTTTGTGAACAGCAGTTTTCAGCTCTTTCCACATATTCTCAATTGGATTCAGGTCTGGACTGTGACTTGGCCATTCTAAGACCTGGATACCTTTATTTTTGAACCATTCCATTGTAGATTTTGCTTTATGTTTGGGGTCATTGTCTTGTTGGAAGATAAATCTCCGTCCTAGTCTCAGGTCTTTTGCAGACTCCAACAAGTTTTCATCCAGAATGGTTCTGTATTTGGCTCCATCCATCTTCCCATCAATTTTAACCATCTTCCCTGTCCCTGCTGATGAAAAGCAGGCCCAAACCATGATGCTGCCACCACCATGTCTGACAGTGGGGATGGTGTGTTCAGGGTGATGAGCTGTGTTGCTTTTACGCTAAACATATCATTTTGCATTGTTTCCAAAAAGTTTGATTTTGGTTTCATCTGAGCAGAGCACCTTCTTCCACATGTTTGGTGTGTCTCCCTGGTGGCTTGTGGCAAACTGTAAACAAGACTTTTTATGGATATCTTTGAGAAATGGCTTTCTTCTTGCCACTCTTCCATAAAGGCCAGATTTGTGAAGTGTTGGACTGATTGTTGTCCTATGGACAGACTCTCCCACCTCAGCTGTAGATCTCTGCAGTTCATCCAGAGTGATCATGGGCCTCTTGGCCTCATCTCTGATCAGTCTTCTCCTTGTTTGAGATGAAAGTTTAGAGGGACGGCCGGGTCTTGGTAGATTTGCAGTGGTCTGATACTCCTTCCATTTCAATATGATCGCTGGCACAGTGCTCCTTGGGATGTTTAAAGCTTGGGAAATCTTTTGGTATCCAAATCCGGCTTTAAACTTCTCCACAACAGTATCAGGGACCTGCCTGGTGTGTTCCTTGGTCTTCATGATGCAGAACCCTGAGACTATCACAGAGCAGGTGCATTTATACGGAGACTTGATTACACACAGGTGGGTTCTATTTCTCTTCATCAGTCATTTAGGACAACATTGGATCATTCAGAGATCAGAGATCAACTTCTGAACTGAAAGTAAATGGGCCGAATAATTTTGCACGCCCCACTTTTCAGTTTTATTATTACAAAAAAAGTTTAAATGATCCAATAAATTTCGTTCCACTTCACAATTGTGACCCACTTGTTTTTGATTCTTCACCAAAAATTTAAAATGTTATATCTTTTTGCTTGAAGCCTGAAATGTGGCAAAAGGTTGAAAAGTTCCAGGGGCCGAATACTTTCGCAAGGCACTGTAAGTATCACTGGTAAACTAATGGATGCAATATCCTATCTTTTTACATCCTCCCATATGCAGAATTTCTTCTGTGCTGCACTCATTTTGTACAACTCACTGCCTCAGACCATTAGATTTGCTCCTAACATTCCAGTTTTGAAACAAGATTTGATATCTAATTTCTTCATGGTGGCCTAGGTCACATACAATGAATTTGGAATGTCTTCAGACTCTTTGGGGGGAATTTGTCATTAGGAGATTATTTGAAGTCAGTTTTGCTTCAGTCTGTTTTGGAGTACTTTGTGCCACATTTATCAAATGTCACAGGTTGTTTGATAAATGTGGCTTGTCCTTAAACCTAACACTTCTGTCTAGAGAAGCTACTCCACTTTTCCTGCTCCACCCTCCTCCTGGAGTGAGACTGCGACTATTTTGTGACTTTTTAAAAAAGTCTCAATGATAAATCTGGAGTGAAACTCATTAACATAGCTAACCATACCCACTTTTCCACCCATATTACAAAACTGGAAGGAGTGGTGTACACATGCAAAAAGTCGCAAAATTTTGCGCAATCGCATAAATTTTGCGCACAGGAGTGCAAAAACATCGCAAAAGCCCTCTTTTGCGACTTTTTGATGCTACAATTCTGGTGTGATGGTATGATAAATCAGGGCCTTTAACTTTTTTCACATTGTGGTATGTTGTCGCCATGTTCTCAAATAAAAAAAAAATTTTCAAAATCAAGTTTTCCCCATCATTCTGCATTCAGTAGTGAATTTTACAGTCTTTTGCTAATTTATTAAAAAGGAAAAGCTAACATTTCACATGGAAATAAGTATTCACATCCTTTGCTATGACACTTGAAATTTAGCTCTGGAGGCCTCCTATTTCTCTTGATCATCTCTGAGATGTTTCTACACCTTGATTGGAGCCGCCTGTGGTAAATTCAGTTGATTGGATCTTGTAAGCTCTTATGGACAGGGACCTCTCTCCTGTAGAGTGTAAGATCTTATGGGCAGGGACCTCTCTCCCACAGAGTGTAAGCTCTTATGGTCAGGCTCCTCTCTCCCACAGAGTGTAAGCTCTTATGGACAGGGACCTCTCTCCTGTACAGTGTAAGATCTTATGGGCAGGGACCTCTCTCCCACAGAGTATAAGCTCTTATGGTCAGGGTCCTCTCTCCTGTAGAGTGTAAGCTCTTACGGGCAGGGACCTCTCTCCTTTAGAGTGTAAGCTCTTATGAGCAGGGACCTCTCTCCTGTAGAGTGTAAGCTCTTATGTGCAGGGACCTCTCCCGTGTAGAGTGTACGTTTTTACATACATGAACGACTCTCTTGTAGAGTGTTAGCTTTTATATGCAGGGACCTCTATCCTGTAGAGTGTAAGCTCTTATGGGCAGGGACCTCTCTCCTGTAGAGTGTAAGCTCTTATGTGCAGAACCCTCTCTCCTGTAGAGTGTAAGCTCTTATGAGAAGGGAGCTCTCCTGTAGAGTGTAAATTCTTATGTACAGAAACCTCTCTCCTGTATAGTGTAAGGTCTTATGAGCAGGGTCCTCTCTCCTGTATAGTGTAAGTTCTTATGGGCAGGGACCTCTCTCCTGTGGAGTGTAAGCTTTTATGGGCAGGGACCTCTCTCTATTGTTTCATTGTTTGTTCACTTGCTTTATGTTCCTTCTTATTTTACTTGTTATTTTACTCGTCTCTAATAGTAAAGTTTAGCAGAATAAGTTGGCAAAAGTTTTAGGGATCTGTGAAAAAATGTTGCAAAGTAAGAATGCTATCAAAACGGAAGTTTATTTTTATCAATTAACAAAATGCAAAGTGAATGTACACAAGATAAATCTAAATCAATTCACCCTTTGCCTTCAAAATAGCATCAGTCTTTCTAGGTACACTTATACACAGTTTTTGAAGGAACTCTGCAGTGAAGTTGTTCTAAACATAACTAACCACAGATCTGTGGATGTAGGTTTTCTCAAATCCTTCTGTCTCTTCATGTAATCCCATACAGACTCAATGATGTTGGGATCAGGGCTCCGTGGAAGCCATATCATTTATCACTCCCTGGGTCCCACTGCTTTCAGACAGTTCTGAGCTGGTGGCATTCCTGAATATCTTCCGATTTCAAAGGGAAGTAATCAGTGATCTGCTGCACTAAGTTTCCTTGGCTGACCACTGTATCTATGTCCTCAACGTTGCCTGTTTCTTTGTACTTCTTCAAAAGATCTTGAACAGCATATCTCAAAACCTCAGTCTCAGTCCACCTTGTGATCTTCGCTGGGGAGAGACTTTGCAGGTGCCTTGTATTTTGTTGCTATGCTCTGACCTGTGACTTGAAACTTCCACAACTTCACCTTTGGCTGTTCATCACCCAGCTTTAAGCCTCAGACACAGCTGTTTCTGTCTCAGTTAATGACCATGTTTCGGCCTAAACATGAAAATGAAGATCATTATCACCTGTTTGGTATATTTGATTAACCATACACCACCATAATCCTACAAAATCCTTGACGTTGTGCAAGTGTACCTAGGAGAATTGATGCCGTTTTGAAAGCAAAGGGATATTGGATTTAGATTTCTCTTTTATTTGTTCACCTTGCATTTTATTTGACAAAAATTAACTATTAGCTCTTCTATTTTTGAAAAAATTCTACTTTGCATTTTTTTCCACAAAAGCCTAAAACTTTTCTGCAGTACTATATATTCGCAACAATGTATGTTGAGTTCTCACAGAACAATATATAGCATCATTACAAGAGCACTAAACACTTAGTGTGCCACCTTAAGATACCTCTGTTCCACAGTACTATGGTGTTATTCTCTACAAGTTCCCCCACGATTCTTTATTGTTCCACCATTACATTCCTATTTAAGTCTAGAAAATACCAAAACTAGGACAGTTCTAAACATTGCTTATGAGACAGCAATCGACGGTAATCTGCAGAGGAACCGGGCAGCAAGTGTTCAATTCCTCCGCAGCCACCACAGGGATAATGGCACCCACTGGAATCAGTGGTTTGTCAACGTAATATATGATCATGCTGACTCCTTCAACAAGAGAGGCATTGTTGACTCCATAGACACCAAAATTGTTATTTTATGGGTATTTACAGTATGTATGTAAGTATTAAACCTTTAATGACTGAGAAATTTTCCATTTTTGTTTTTTACTCCCAGCCTTCCCAAAGCCATACGTTTTTTATTTTTCCATTCACATAGCTGTATGACGGCTTGTTTTTTGAAGGACATGTTGTACTTTCTAATGGCACCATTTATGGTAGCATAGAATGTAGTAGGAAGCAGAAAAAAAATTCTTAATGGAATGGAATTATAAAATAAAAACAAGAAAACTATTTCGGCACAGTCTTATGGGTTTTCTAAATGATGTCTTAACAAGCTCTGTCTCTAATGCCACCAGATGTAAGGCAGCTATCCTTTAAGTGAATGTTCAGCTCCTTAAATAAGCCTTGAGACATGACTCGGATATTAAATAAGCCAGCACCTCATGTGCAGACACCTGCCAACACTGTAACACCACCACCAAAGGCTCATCAGTGGCTGACGTCTAACATCATTTCTGCTCGCTGTGAATCGACTTTCATCAATGAACAGCACTGAGGCCCACTGGTCTCTCGTCCAGCGTAGATGCTCCCTGGCCCATGAAAGACAATGACACCTGTGCCTGGTGGTGTGGTCAGGTATCCTTGCAGGTTGTCTAGCACACAGACCACACTGATGTAAATGGTTTCAAATGGTCTGACGTGACACTTGAGTGACTCTCACCTCCTTTAAATGTGCCAGGAGTTGTGGGGCATTCATCATCTGGTTCCGCACGGCATTGTTCACAATGAAGCGGTCATCAGTGTGGGATGTGACCAAAGGACGTCCACTTCTCTGCCTTTCTGTGACTCTTCCATCCTCTCTGTCTCTGTTGTAACCTGCTGATGACACTCTGTGACACTTTAAGCTCAGTGGCTACTTCTGTCTGAGAACATCCTGCTTGAAGGAGCTTGAGGTACTGTTGATCAATTGTTAGGTGTTGTCTTGGTCTTGTGATGTCAAAATGTGAACAGCATGATGAGGAGGACGGTTTAAATACCCATTATAATTGAATCAGGAAATTTATTGGGCGATTCATGGATCAAACACCTGTTAAGAATTTTGCCCTTAAGCTCCTTGTTAGAGAACAGCAATTTGTACAAAAAGTACTAAAACATTGAACAGTTGGACATGTGTGTTCAAAAGTTTAGAGAAGGTCACATTAAGTTCACCTGTAAAGGTTAGAGGACATTTTAGGTTCATCCTGAAATTTCACCCACAAGCCATATATCCATAATTTTTTGTGAGTGGTGTATATATGTAAGGTGCTCGGGAACGGTTAAAGTGTAATTGTCATTTTTTTCTTCTTCTGATGCTAAAGGAATGGGAGTGCTAAGGCATGTCCATCTACAAAGTAGAGGACGGCTGGGGTTAATTATTTTTCCCTCCCTACTCGCTCCTATATATTTAGGGGGAATGAACATATGTACTATGCACATATATATATATTATTTTTAGCAGAATGACCGGCTTCGCAAGGGTATATTTCATCTAATGTTTCTGTGTGTCGTTAAAAGATATCGACAGTACTTCTATATATATATATATATATATATATATATATATATATATATATATATGTATCCCTGGTGGAGTATCTAACCAGCCACCAGGAGATGCAGGGCAGATCGTGCAGTAAGCACTGGCTATTGAGGAGAGACAGGAAGTAGATTATTTACATATAGGGACAGTATCTAATATATAAAGCTAAGTGTATGTATGTGTGTGTATGTCCGCTAAAGGAATACGCACCGTTGCAGCTACAATAACAAAATTTGGCACATAGATACATCAGGTGTCCGGGAAGGTTTTAGGTCTCAGCTCTCCAGGACGTACCGTTCCTGAGATATTCCCAAAAAATGCATTAGCCAATTGAAGCCTGGTCACATGACCCTTATCATCCAACAGAAGCTTGCAGGCAGTTAGTCTCCACAAACACAGAGTTTCACACCAGGTTTCCATAACAACACAGCCAGTTCACTGCTGTAGGTCTGCTTTAAAGGAGCAGAGCGCTGTGGATGACACTATTAAAGGGGTATTCCGATTACCATAAATATAACTTATGTTTTAGACTAATTCATCAATCATTACCTCATATAATGTAAATTTCACATATTTACCTTTCAGTAGTAATAAAAGATGTTTTCTTCCACTGCTTCCCACTGTGTTTCCTCATAAATTACTAAAATACCCAGGCGAAGCCGGGTCCTTCAGCTAGTATAACTATAAATGAGATACTAACTGTCTCTCCTAGGGACAGTAGTATTTTGCAATTTTCTTTAACATTTAGAGAACTTTTACATTTATGAGAAAATTTTTTCTTTTTTTTTTAAAGAAGAAAAACAAAATTGCACTTACATTTTAACCTACCTGCTGACATTTCAAATTAGGCAAGTAAAGCACAGTGTGATCTGCCATAGAAGATTTCATGAAGGGAGAGGAAAATGGGAGTAAATGGGTAAGAAGTGTAAAAATTGTAAAATGTATATAGTGAAGGAACTACAAACCGAGACTGGAAGGCCAAAGGTAAAAATGATCGGCACTTTAATTTCTTATACAAGTGAAAAATACAAGGATACAAACTCTGAAATAAATAGAAAAGTTTCCAAAAAGCCTCAAAACATTCTCAGGTAATGTAAAAGTTCAAAGGAAAACATTTCTTTCTCTATTGCTCTGACATCAAAGTATTGACCTATGTACAGTACAACACTGTACGGTTTATATACAGAGAATATTGTATTTTTGCATATACAAACATGATTTAATCCAGCCAAGTCATTGAAAAAAAAATTCTAAAAGGTGAAAAACAAAAATACAACGTTAAAGGGGTAATCTGTTTCTACTCCTGTAAAATTCCACATTATTCTCAAATTCTGTGATAGAGCACTGGATTAACTGAATTTTAATGTACCGTATATATTGCTTTATTTTACAGCCTGTTTTATAGCCCAGAGCTGCAGTCACAATTCTGCTGTTTGTCACTAGAGACAACAAGCTTCTCAGAAACCCCACTGACAGCATCCATGATGCAGTCTGAAAGTGTGTTTTTTCCTACATTAGATTACTGTACAGAGCTTCACTTCCCAGAATGCAGATCACCACAATAAATCCTATACAGGCATGGAGCTTGCAGGGAATGCTGCGGGATTTTAGCTCTGAGGCCTCCAGAATTGTGAATCCAGCACTGCAATATAATATAGGATGTAAACTCACAGTCAGTACAGGATACATAATATAATGTATGTGAACAGTGACTCCACCAGTAGAGTGCAGCTCTTGAGTATAATACAGGATGTACCTCAGGATCGGTACAGGATAAGTTCTGTACGTACAGGACACAGTTACTGAACCAGCATAATAGTGAGTGCAGCTCTGGAGTATAATACAGGATGTAGCTCAGGATCAGTACAGGATAAGTAATGTAATGTATGTACACAGTGACTGCACCAGCAGAATAGTGAGTGCAGCTCTGGAGTATAATACAGGATGTAACTCAGGATCAGTACAGGATAAGTAATGTAATGTATGTACACAGTGACTGCACCAGCAGAATAGTGAGTACAGCTTTGGAGTATAAACAGGATGTAGCTCAGGATCAGTACAGGAGAAGTAATGTAATGTATGTACACAGTGACTGCACCAGCAGAATAGTGAGTGCAGCTCTGGAGTACCAATTTTCTACCAATTAGTAAGAAGTAGGGGACAGATGATTGCTGATCAGGTTAGTCTTTGTCTGCTAACAAGACACATATGTCTGCATAGAGGCTGTACAAAAAAAAAAAAAACTGTAGGAAATTATTAACCAAGCTTATTTCCAAAGTTTCTTCATTTTTCATTTTACATGCAGTAGAGCAATAAAAATGGTCTTCAAGCTGGACATACACGTCACAACAAATGTAGCACAGCTGAATGTGTTAATCAACATTGAACCATCTATATAACTCCACTTTTTCTCAGTGCAGTAAGTAAAGTACAAGACCGCAGACAAATATTCTGGTAAACTCTTCAGAAGTCAAGTATATCAGGTTTTCCATATTGCCATGTTTTAGATGGTGACATGAGTTCCTGGGACGTAGGTGGAGCATGCTTGTCGCTGTATCTTCTGTGAATGATTGGTATTGTTTCGGAAGCACAGAGTGCACCCTGGAAATGTCCGGAGTCTATTCTTCATGCCATCCTCTAATGACTAGCTGCCATAGCTCACTGTTCTCTTGAATGCACACACTAAATATGGATCATCTGCAGCTCGCTACATCATTGGAATGTGTAGAGAGTTACATACATTTGCTTAACTCTATAAAACTACAAGTCCCAGCTCAACCTATCATCTGGCGTCCTGTGCTATGCACTTTAAAGTTCAAATAGCATAGGTCTACTATAAGAAGGCAATCCTGTCTACACAGATACTTTCAAGTCTATGTCAATTTCAGGCCCGACATTTTGTGCCGATTTATTTCTTATCATATACACTACTCACAAAAAGTTATGGATATTTGGCTTGTGGGAACAATTTCAGGATGAACCTAAAATGCACTCTACCCTTACAGGTAAACTTGTGACCTTCTCTAAAGTACTTTTTGCACAACTTGCTGTTCTCTAAAAAGAAAATTCACAACAGGCGTTTGATCCATGAATCGCCCAATAAATTTCCTGGTTCAATTAGAATTGGTATTAAACAGTCCTCCTCATCATGCTGTTCACATTTTGACATCACGAGACCAAAACGACACCTAATAATTGATCAATAGTACCTCGGCATTGCGAGGCTTCCAGCAGGATGTTCTGAGACGGAAATGGCCACTGAACTTAGAGTGTCACAGAGTGTCGTCAGCAGGTTGTATCAGAGATGCAGAGAGACTGGAAGAGTCAAAGAAAGGCAGAGAAGTGGACGTCCTTTGGCCACATCCCACACTGATGATCACTTCATTGTGAACAATGCCCTGCGGAACCAACTCCTGGCACATTTAAGGGAGGTGAGAAGCACCCAAATGTCACGTCAGACAATTTGAAACCATTTACATCAGCGTGGTCTGTGTGCTAGACTACCTGCAACGGTACCTGACCACACCACCAGGCACAGGTGTCCTTGTCTTGCATGAGCCAGGGAGCATCTGTGCTGGACGAGGGACCACTGGGCCTCAGTGCTGTTCCTGATAAAAGACAATTCACACTGAGAAGAAATGATGGCCGCCAACGATGTTGGAGACATCAAGGAGAGCGCTATACATCAGCCACTGTTGTCACCAGAGAAGCCTTTGGTGGTGGTGTTACAGGTGGGTATGTGTACCTAGTCAATACAGAACTGCCCTACATTTTGTGAATGGTCCAGTGACAAGCCCATACTACATGAAGAACATCATTAATCCAGTCATTGTGCCTCTGTATAAACAACACAGGACTAATGTCTTCTTCATGGAGGACAATGCGCCACCTCATCGAGGTCGCATCATTAGGGAACGGCTGCTGGAGACTGGACCTCAAATGGAGTGGCCCGCACTTTCTCCAGACCTGAATCCCATTGAAAACCTATGGGATCAGCTGAGTTGCCATGTAGAAGCTCGTAACTCTGTACCCCAGAACCTCAATGACCTGAGGGCCGTCCTTCAAGACAAGTGGGATGCCATGCCTCAGCAGACAATAAGTCACTTGTGAACAGTAAGAGACGTCGTTGTTAAGCTGTAATTGAAACAGCCATATGACAAGTTATTGAGACGCTGACATCTTTGTGGGGGTATACCCAGCACTGGTGTCGGCTTTTGTTTCAATAAATTGTTTGAGATGAAGAAATCCCCATTGCTGCTTCTACTTAAATGCCCTACTTTTATGATATGATATCAGTGTAGCGTGAACTTTTTACATTTTTCATAAATTTCACCTGAAAGCCAAATATCCCCAACTTTTTATGAGTGGTGTATTTATTCATTTTTTCCTGCATTTTAATTTTTCCCCCCACATTCCAGGAGCCATAGCTTTTTTTAATTTTCAATTCACATCGCCATATGACAGCTTACTTATTGTGGGTCAAGTTGTATTTTTTAATGGCACCATTAAATTTACCATGTCTTGTACTGAAAAAAGGGATAAAAAACTGCAATCTTTTGATTGCTTGTCCCATACACCACAACTGAATATTACTGCAGTCTATGGGATTCTGAGACAGTCCCTGCTGAGCCGTGCCTCACACAAGACTTTACAGCCAGTTAACCATGAGAAACCTCAGAACCTTCAGAAGACCTCAGGCTGTCATGGTAACCAATTGGAGTCCCGTGATTTTGCTGCTGGGGGTCCGAGTGGAAGGCAGAGGGCATCATCGCTGATCCCAGACATTGCAGCCAGGTGCCTGCTGTATTATACAGCCAGTACCCACTACATGTGCAGTGGGCATACAACCCTTTTTAGCCTAATGTCATACATGTACATGATTATGCCTTAAAGGGAGTCTCTCTATTTTACTCATGTAAACTGCTCAAACCACAAAGTAGGTGGCACAAATGCTCTGATAGTCCAAAAATGAAATTTGAAGCCATATGAAAATAAGCTGGCAAGTGCCCAGGGGCGTTGTCTATTTCTGCAAGATGTTATTCAGCAATAACTCCTCCCCCATCTGGCTGTAAGGCAGCCCAGTATCCTCCTGACTTCTGTGTCTGAAATCCCGCGCACATCACCGCCAGGCCCAGGCATGCCGAGTATAGCCGGCGGCATCAATGAAGGGACTGCACATGCACCGAAGTGGGATTTCTGGCACAGAGGACAGTGACGCTAAGAGGATACTAGGCTGGCTTACAGCCAGACAGAGAAGTTATAACCGGGTAACACTTGGGAGCCTGGGCACTTGCAGCAATAAACAACGCCCCTGAACACTTGCAAGTTCCTTGCATATGGCTTCAAAGTTAATTTTTGGATCATCAGAGCAGCAGACACAGCAATAAAAGGTATCATTTATGAACTGTGTATGCCACCTACTGTGTGATTTGAGCTGTTTTACATGAGTAAAATACCTGACAGACTCCCTTTAAGGGGTTATAACTTGGCTTTCCTGATACACAGCTCCACTGCAAAGTCATAAAGCTAAATGGCAAAGATCTGTCTGTAGCCGCCA
The DNA here is from genome assembly GCA_900303285.1 of Rhinella marina. Taxonomy (NCBI): domain Eukaryota; kingdom Metazoa; phylum Chordata; class Amphibia; order Anura; family Bufonidae; genus Rhinella; species Rhinella marina. Next base: position 210,661 of record ONZH01016139.1, on the reverse strand, counting down.
CTAGAAGGAGCTTACAGCATGTATTTATACACTGACTGAACTAAACAATACAGTATGCAGTGATCTCCCCCTAGTGGTGGATGCAGGTAGCCAGAATTTTATCACTTAGCTCTAAGTCTATGTAGGTTATTTGAGGTTCTGCATCAGAAAAACTGAGCTAAGACAACTATTAAGTACGCATTAGCAAATTAATCGGCACAGAATGTTAGACCAACAAATATAAAAGCTGAAAGGAGACATTTACTTCAAAGCAGACATCTTTATCTTGGGAAAGTGTAGGATTCCCTAATTGCGCTAAACTACTGACGACATGCTGAGGAACAACAGCTCCCACTGCAAACTTCTGGAGTGCTTAAAGTTTGACCGCGATTCATCATAAAAAGTACACCATAAAAAACATAAATGTCACTGGTCAGAATATCCCAAAAGACAACTAAGACTATTAACCCTTACCCAGATAAAAACAGCATAAAATATATAATAAAATATCTCTTTATATAGTATTGCTTTCAATAAATAAATCTGTTGAGCTCCCTTCAACCCGATTTAAAGGCACAGGAGTAAGAATACCCCTCTTAAGGGGTTCCCAAGGTAGTGCTGTTGATGTCTTTAAGAGGACTCCCTGTGACATTTGCCACTAACAATAAATGAGTCGGATAAAGGATTTCTTCAACTGTCACGTACGTTCCCATGACGAATCCCACAAATCCAATCAGGGCGATGGAGAGATCTTTCGCTACTGTGAGCGGGTGGATGTCTTCTTTATAGAAGGTGATGATTTCTACCAACGGGGGTAGGATGAGGGCTAATGAACTGCTGCAGACCGCACCCACAAATGAGATCACCAGGTCAAGACGAGGAATGGACACGGCCATGGCACCTGGAGAGAGAAAGAAACAGGAGACTCATTGGCGTCCAGACATTATACAGATTATTCTAAAAGTGAAATGGTTCAGGAAAAGATAGATCAGAACCAATATGCCTCCCCATATAGTGCAACCCAACTTTTCATATACTCCTGAAGCTGTATATGTGGAAGCTATGTTTATTGGAGACCACTCAGCTTTCAAACGTAGAGATGCGTTCGACACACCTTTCCTTCATTTTCTCATGATACAAATTCAATACACTGTCTTAATATGCTAAAAAAAAATCAATAGGCTGCAGTTCACATCACAACCACTGGGTGGCCACATACACATATAACATAAACATCCCCTGACAGAGTATCCTGAAATCATATTATTTTTAAGGCTGGTCATACTATGCAACACATCTCAGGATAAAGTTTGTCGAGCCTAGAAGAAAGGTAAGAAAGGACACCTCTAACTAAGAGATGAGTGAAAAGAATTTAAAGGGGTCAAGGGAGTCTGGCACCAATGGCATGCCAGTTCAGGTGCTCAATGTATGTCACAATCTGCCAACTAGTTAAGCAACAAGGGTGTCTATCAGCTAATCCAGCTTAGCTGTCAGGTGGCTACATAGTCCACTATAGAGAGGGTATGGACAGCAGACTGGCAATTCCTATTTTTCAATGGGTCTATGAAACACAAGAGCTGAAATCTGGTTAGTATAGGCAACCTCTAAATTTACTCTTTGCTCTAGTTCTTCCCCAAAAGTTCATCTATTGGTGCAGACAGTACTTCTCTGTATTCATCTCACTGGACACAACCATGCAACCTTGAATGAGAGGTGTTAAGGTTCACACTGCTAGCTGCAGAACCCGATACCTGGAAATTATACTTTTACATTACTTTTACTATTACTTTACTTACTTTAAAGGGGTTATCCCATGATATTCTACAGTTTTCAAATCAGCACCTGGATCTGAATACTTTGTAATTCCATGTAATTAAAAATTTAGCATAGCCACGGAGTTATTTAGCAAAATGTATCTGTACAGCGCCACCTGCTGTTTGTTTCTTTTTCTTATTTCTTTGACCTGCTCACTGCACATGCTCAGTTTCATCTTTCAGCTGCCTCCTGAGCTGTGATAGGGAGAGCTGAGACACGCCCTCTGAGCTGTGATAGGGAGTTGAGACACGCCTCCTGAGCTGTGATAGGCAGAGCTGAGACACGCCCCCTTGAGCTGCAGCAGAAAAGACACTCCCCTTGAGCTTGATATAAATCTAGCAGAGCAATGAATGTGGAGATCTCTGGATCCATGTGAGGTACAGGGCTGGTTCTAGCTTTGTTAGGCTTCATTCAAACGACCGTATGTGTTTTGCGGTCCGCAAATTGCGAATCTGCCAAAAGAAATGGATGACGTTCCGTATGGCATCCGTTTTTTTTGTGGATCCATTGTAACAATGCCTATCCTTGTCAGCAAAACGGACAAGAATAGGACATATTCTATCTTTTTTGCAGAACGGAAATACGGACATATGGAAACGGAATGCACATGGAGTACCTTCCGCTTTTTTTGCGGACCCATTGAAATGAATAGTTCCGCAAAAAAAAACGGAACGGGCACGGAAACAAAATACGGTCGTGTGAATGAAGCCTTAGAAAGAGACTGTCATGTACTATACAGTATGATGTCTGATTTTCTTTTTTTACATTAGTCATGGGATAACCCCTTTAATGCTATAGCACGATGCCAAGGATGCATCAAGGGGTTAATAATACTGTTTGTCAACATTTCCAATAGCTTTTTTTTTTTTTACATCAAAACTACGCAGTCCCAGCCTAGAAGGTAGATACCGTGCGGTGCCAGCTGTGCAGAACATAAGCATTCATAGCATTATCTCTCCCCTCTAACAGGCATACTAGCAGCAAGCGGCTGGATGCTATAAAGCGTGCATAAGGAGAGTAGATAACAAGCTGTCAATGTAACTGCGCTCCACCAGGATGAAGAGATGTCTCATGCACAGGAGGCCAAGCCTGATATTCCCCACTTTGTCCTATATTTTATGAATATATATAAATGTATGTGCGTGTTTCAGTCCAAATACTGGGCAAATTCCCCTTGTGCTAATGAAACTGCTCTGACCGATTGAGCGTGAACCACACAAGATCTCTGATGGCTTCATTTGGTATCTGGCACCAAGATCCTTTTATGCGACTCTTCAAGTTCAAGAAGAACAAAAAATAACATTAACTCGGTAGAAAACCTATCTGGTGTCCTGCTTTTCATCCTATAAGTTGTAGATCCGCTAATTCTCCTCCTCTGCCATCCAAGATGGCAACACCACTCCTCAGGCTATCTGGTGCACATTGTCTATCGGTAGCTCAAGACACTTCCTACTTGTCCAGTCCTACTCTTGGATTGGCCAGCACTGTTCACATGAGCAGTACTGACCAATCCAAGGGCAGCAGGACGTGTGATGGCCTACCAATGGCACGGTATCCTTCAGGCAGTCTGAGATGCATTGTGGACATCTAGAGAAGCCTAAGAATTGATGGATCTGCAACTGAGAAAATGAAATCACCATGTAAGTATTCAGTTCATTCGCCAGATAATGTACATTTTTCTTACTTAAACCGGAGAGTCACCTTAAGTTCAATAAGTTGTGAGGTAAGACCTCCATGGATCAGGCTTGTTTTTCCAGCACATCCCACAAATGACCTATCTGAATGACATCTAGGGAATCAGGAGGCCAAGTCATCCCCTTAAACTGTTTGTCATGTTCCTCAGACCATTCCTTATCGTTTTTACAGTGCTATTGATGAGTTTTTTGTGCCTTTCTTTTCCGGCAGGTTTCTTTTTGGCACTTTATGTGCTTTTTTAGAATGTTCAGGCTTGAAATCATAGTAAAACGATTACGCTTTTGTACAGTCTAGTTCATTTTTCAGGCAATCATGTAACATTTTGGGTAATTGGGTCAGGTCTAGCAGAGTGACAACTGGCACGTCTTTTGGTGTCTTCAGCAATGCGGGCACATATGAACATGGGACCAACACTGATGTCTTCAGCTGCCAAGTGCACATGTAACAGCTCAGCCAGTGTCATAGGTACAAAACTGCTGACAGATGCCCTTTAAAGGAAGTCTGTCACCTTCCAAGTACGTTTTGAAATAACCATATCACCATGTAGAATAGGTGTTCTAAACTATAAGTATATTTTTCTGGTGAAAATCTGATCCTAAATAAAAGCCCCTTTTTTATGCAAATAAGGTTTTTGGTGCACCATGGGAAGGGCTGCCCCGATCAGTGCATATGGCTTTCCTTGTGCCATAACTACATTCTTTGAAGTCTAGATACTGTCAAATCAAAAAGGAAGGGGAGGCTTGCACAGCATTACTGGTAGGGTGATGGTGTGACCCTGTCCACAGTGCACCGAAAACCTTAATTGTATAAAAATAAGAACTATCTCTCTGGATTAGTGGACTGGATTTTCACAAGACAGATATCATTATGTTTTGGGGGACATGCTCTACATGGCAGTGTGCTTACTTCGAAACCGATTTTTGAGGTGACAAACTCCCTTTAATAAATCTGCAAGTAAATTTTTAGATTAACTTAAAAAAATGCACCGTTAGAAGAAATTGTGATACAGTAACAGATGATTGGAAGAGCAGAGCATTGTTCTGTAAGCAGTGGGGGATTAAACTGCTGATTCATGCCATTTTATCACAATGGCTTGCCATGGGAAATTTTTTAAAACAAAAATTCTGAAAACATATTTTTATACTAAAGGCCTATACCCGGGATATATTATCAATATCAGATCGATGGGAGTCTGACAACCAGTTTCCTCACAGCTCCAGCTCCGGGTATAAGCTCTATAGCTGGTTACTGCTTGACATGAAGGGAGCAGAACTTCAGTAATCGGCTCTGTCCACTACTTCAGCCTGTAGGCCGCTGGAGTCTAGTTGCAAGGGAGGCATCCAGGTCTCCCAATGAAGAAGCATTTGCCGATCAGAGCCAGCACTTGCGCAGTAGACACGCTGATGTCACTGGTCACACGTGTCATGTGACCAGGAAGCGTGGCCAATTTAAACAGGCAATCTGCAGGCCAGATGTTGGCTGTGATTGGTTTCTCTACCTAGATTGCCTCACTAGCCCTTTGAGTGCAATACATACTTCTGGATACCTGACCTTGGATTTGTACCCCGACTCTGCCTCCTGTCTAACCCTTTGGACGCAATATCCTGGTTTTGACCCCTGGCTATCCCTGGATTTGCTTCTCTGGCTCTGTTTGGATTTGGTTTGAACTCTCCTGGTATTGACTTCGGTTTGGTACATTTCAGTAGTCTTTTGTTATTGTCTTCCTGTGATCCCTTCCCTGATTTGGAAACTGCACTTATTTAGGAAGGGACTGCCGCCTAGTTGTGGGCCAGCATTTAGGGCAGATGGTGCAAATAGGTAGGGACAGTGCTAGGCAGGAGTTCAGGCCTCACTGGTTCATACAGCGACAACTACATAATGGGCAGGGCTGTGTACCAGAACAGATGATCTTCAATATAAAATTCTTGAAGAGCCGCTTTAAGGACGGTCTGCCTGCCTTTTGTGAACTCACATGTGCCGCAATGCATGCATGCTCTCCCCTCCACAGGTCCAGGATCTGCATGCACAAGTATATATAATATATACCTGTGGTCAAAAGGAGTGTTCAAGGAGCCAAATATTAGCCTTTTGTCTTATCTACTGTTGAAAGATTTTATATGTTAGTAACAGTACAGTTCGCGGTGGGGATGTATGATTGAAAAGTTTGCTATGGGGCCCAGTCTTTTCCAGTTACGCCCTTGGAAGCGTTACGGTTTGATAAACGGATTTACATCTTCTCAATGACGTTCTCCCCGCCTGGCTGTGATAACGCAGTAACAGACGGCAGGCGCCTTGGCTTTACAGGGCTTTCCACCGAGCAGCCTGCAGACACGACTTGACAGGAATGAGATGTGTGATTTATTGCAGCTAATCGTGTAGTGATGGTCGCGCCGCTGTGATGTTCAGTGATCTCTGCCACCGCAGTATGCAATGTCTACTAAAAGGGAGCGCAAAAAATCAATGCACACGTAACATAGTAACATAGTTTATGAGGCTGAAAAAAGACATCTGTCCATCCAGTTCAGCCTGTTATCCAGAGGAAGACAAAAAACCATGAGGTAGAAGCCAATTGTCCTCACTTCAGTGGAAAAATTGGGATCAGGCACCAGAATAACTCCCTGGATCAACAACCCATCTCTAGTAGATATAACCTCTTTACTGCAGTAATACTTGTGCTCCTCATGAAACAGCAAAATCTGGATAATTTCATACATTGCACCATTCCTCCAGGTGATGTATGAACTGGACATAACCAATGGGGGTGCGTCCATGCACCGACAATGTCCACTGTAGTGGTAATTGCCCTCCAACAACGAAAGATATGGAAACAGTCTAGCACAGCCCCTTGGCTAGTTCTGTAGTCCTGACCACTTCTGCCCACCACATCCAGGTGGGAGCATGTCTGGGCCATTCTGAGATCGATATACTCTTTAACCGCCTAACTGTTTTGCCCAAGTCCAGCAGTGGAACAGGTAGCTACCTGGGGGGGGGGGGCTGCTTAGATGTTGCTATCTCCTGAATGATGGCAGCTAGAAACATGTAATCGGTCATGTTTGAAAGCTGACATTCAAGACATATTGAAAGCAATATGTTCAGGACAGGGGGAGATATCACTGATCTGAAATATGGTTGCTGTGAATGCAGCTGAAAGTGAAAGTAAAAGCAGGTTTTACCCATGATTATTCCCGACTCGATTTATCCTCTGTCGCTTGGCCTTGTATGAAAGCCTGGAATGTCAGCTTTCAAACAAGACCAGTTGCATGTTTCTAGCTGCTATCATTCAGGAGATAGCAGCATCTAAAGTAGTCCTCCCCACACCAGTTAGCTACTTTTCCCACTGCCCGAGCTGGACAGGTAGGTAGTTAAAGAAGTATCCCCCATCCGGCTCATTTATGGTATATCGATAGAACATGCCATAAATGTCTGAGAGGAGCAGATCACAGAGGTGGTAACCGCCTGTATCTCAAGAATGGGGCTCTGAGGTAAATGGAGAGCAAGCTGTGCATGCATGACTAAAATACCATTCCCATGGGACTTCCTAAAATAACTTAAAAATACAATCTGAGAAGTACCCTAGCATTGACCTAAGAGGACACCACACAAGTGCAGTGTGATTTCCGCTCATGGTGAGTCTCTTTCTTGGGACAGAAGTAAGAACTGCACCTATCGGGCATTTATGGCCTATCCTATTGTTGTATGTGAAGTCATGGTATGTCAGTAGTAATAAGTCAGAGCAACCGGACTTGTGGTATTTTCTCTTGAAGTCACTGTGCAGGTCATCTGACTGAATTGTATTTTTATTAACACCATTTTGAGTTACATATAAGGTACTGAAATATTAAAGGGGTTCTCCACAAAATCTGGGATCAGCACATAAAGGCAGCAAGTGACGTCAATGTCCGATGGTTTCTTGAGACTAATCCTCGTTTTCTACATTGATTACTTTACGCCCGGTGCTCAGGTCCCAAGATGTCCTCTGATGTGACCAATTACGTCCATCAGGGGCTTCCAATGACTAACTGTGCAGACGGACTGCACTCCCACTAGTTCCCCTGCCCTAAATTATATTTTGAGAGCGATTTCACCCCTGCTTTTTGGGATCAGTTTTACAGCATTCGGCACGTGGTACAAACAACCTGTTAATTCTGCGGGTCAGTCCAATTACTGAAATCTGGTTTTGCGTTGCCATATTCATAGTCATAACTTTATTTTTCCCACTGACGGAGCTGTGTGAGGGCTCATTGTTTGCAGGAAGACCTGTACTTTTTATTCGGGTCATTTTGATAGAACGTAGGATTTCTTTTATGGGGGTTTCTATATTGAAATGTATTATACTTGTCAATGTTAGACTGACAGGCATCCTATGAGGAAAAGGCATACGTACATGGCCCACCCAGGTGCCATTCATAGGTCCCCAGTTGGCATGGCAGCTCACCAACACCATGCAATCTTGACCAGGAGCACCCTTGGGATAATAGAACAAGCCCCTCCCTCCATAATACCACTTACCGTACATGCCATGGTGGCTACTGACCACAACATCTAAAGGGTTAAAGAAATTTGTGATGTGCAGGGACAGGAAGAGGTTGAATACTACCAGAATGCAAAACACCCGAGCACACATAGACATTTTAGCTCCAAAGACTGCAGAACTGTAAGTGCAGCTCTGAAGAATAATACACACGTTAACTCTGAATTCCTACAATATAAGCAATAGAGTCTATTTACAAAGTGACTCCACCAACAGGATAGTGAATGCAGCTCTGGAGTAACTCAGGATCAGTACAGGATAAGTAATGTAAAGTACACAGTGACTCTACCAGCAGAATAGTGAGTGCAGCTCTGGAGTATAATACAGGATGTAACTCAGGATCAGTACAGGATAAGTAATGTAATGTATGTACACAGTGACTCCACCAGCAGAATAGTGAGTGCAGCTCTGGAGTATAATACAGGATATAACTCAGGATCTGTACAGGATAAGTAATGTAATGTATGTACACCGTGACTCCATCAGCAGAATAGTGAGTGCAGCTCTGGAGTATAATACAGGATGTAACTCAGGATCTGTACAGGATAAGTAATGTAATGTATGTACACCGTGACTCCATCAGCAGAATAGTGAGTGCAGCTCTGGAGTATGATACAGGATGTAACTCAGGATCAGTACAAAATAAGTAATGTAATGTATGTACACAGTGACTCCACCAGCAGTGTCACGACCAGAGGATGTGGATCCTCTGGGTCAGCTAATAGTGGACTAGGAATTAGCCCAATATTGCTGCTTCCCAGAGTCAGGACACTGGTGTTTAAACCAGCCACCCAGAAAGCAGCTGACTGCAGGAGTGTGTACAGAGTCCAACTGAGGCAGAGTAACGGAACAGATGATCTTTACTGGCAGAAGGTATATAAAAGTCACATGAAACAAAGGCAAAACAAAGTTCAGAGTTAGGCTTCATTCACACTACCGTATGTTCATTTCCGTATCTTTTCCGCATTTTTGCGTATAAGATGCGGAACCATATGGACCCATTCATTTTTCCATAGGAGAAAAAAAATGCGGAATGCACACCGTGTGCATTCCGCATCCGTATATTACGGAAGTTCTCCCGCAAAAAAAAGGAAACATGTCCTATACTTGGTCGCAAAACACGTCCATAGCCCCATTAACCCCTTCCCGACCGCCGCCGTACATGTACGGCGCGCGGGCGGTGCGGGGACATGACGCCCGCTCGCGGGTGCGGCGGGCGTCATGGCCGGCAAGTCTCTGCTGTTTCTAACAGCAGAGACTTGCCGCATCTTACCTCCGTCTGCGGAGACTTCCAGGGCCTTCTGATGCCGTGATCACACGTGATCACGGCATCAGGATGCGTCTGAACCCGGAAGCCCACGCTTCCGGGTGGTGTACAGACGCCCCGATTGGCCAATCGGGGTGTCTGTACACCATATGAAAACTGTAATCCTCGCTGGTGAGGATTACAGTTTTCAAACTGCAATTCTTATTCTGGCCACTAGATGGCAGGCCAGGATAAGAAATGAGCAATTCATGGTTTTAACTGCATGTAATAAATCCATGATTGCTCATAAAGAAAAAAAACAAAACACAATAGATCAGATGATATTTGAGCTTTAAAATAATCACAGAAAAATTAAAAAAATTTTTTAAAAAATATATAAAAAATAAAAAAGATATAAAAGTTCAAATCACCCCCCTTTCCGTATAAGTAAAAAATAAATACCTAAATAACAATAAATATAGACATCATGGGTATCACCGTGACCGAAAACGCCCGTACTTTTAAAATATAAAAAAAAAATTTCAATACGGCGAATTGTGTGGCGGAAAAAAGCGTCCAAATGGCGATTCGCAGTTTTTTGTCCCTTTTTTTTTCTAAAAAAAATTAAATAAAAAGTGATCAAAAAGTCATACACACCCCAGAATGGTATCAATAAAAACTTCAGACCGCCCCGCAAAAAATGAGCCCCCATACAGCTCTGTACACATAAATACCAAAAAGTTATAGGGGTCAAGATATGACAAGGAAAAAAAAAAAAAAAAAAAAAGGGCAACTTTCTAATTATTTTATCACCATCTAAACGCAGGAAAAACTATACATATTAGGTATTGCCGGATTCGTACTGACCAGTAGAATGAAAGTAACCGGTCAGTTTTAATGCACATCGAACGCTGTAAATAAGAAACCCGTAGAACTGTAGCGGAATAGCGGTTTTCTTGCAATTTCACCCCATTTGGAATTTTTTTCCCGCTTCCCACTACACCATATGTAATATTAAATGGTGGAGTTGGAAAGTACAACTTGTCCCGCAAAAAACAAGCCCTCATACAGCTATGTGAACAGAAAAATAAAACAGTTATGGCTGTTTGAAGGCAGGGAGCGCAAAACGAAAATGCAGAACCGAAAAAACCTCCGGTCGTGAAAGGGTTAAAGTCAATGGGTCCGCAAAATTACGCAACACTACGGAAGACTTTCCGTATGTCTTCCGTTCCGTTTTTATACGGACATGGAATACATACGGTAGTGTGAATGAAGCCTAATACGGTATACAGGTTCAGGCGGACTCGTAGTCAGGCAGTGCAAGGTCAGAAGTCCAGGAAAACTTACAGGTGACAGCAAGCAGAGTTATAATCAAGCAATGCAGGGTCAGAAGTCCAGGCAAACTTACAGGTGACAGCAAGCAGAGTTGTAGTCAAGCAATGTAGGTGTCAATAGCCCATGTAATCCAGGTAGCATGTAGAATTGTAGACAGGCAAAATCCAGTACTCAGCAGATCAGAGCAGCAGGCAGCTTCAGCAGAAGTTTACAGGTATGACAACCACGCTTGCGCACTTCAAGGTCAGTGAAGTTGCCCTAAATACTAGTAACCCCGCCTCTGGGTGGAGACAGTAATCAGGAGGCGTCAATAACAAAGGGACAGGTGCACGTGCGTGATCTATAGAACACAAGTGGAGACCTAGCTGTGAGGGCAGATGCGGCGGTATGCTGACGGGTGCTTGCTCCTTCTGCGAGGTAGGCAAGAGCTGGGACCCATGGTGCTGCAGTCTGCAGACAGTGGTCTGCCACACTGCAGTGATGTCACAGACCCAATACTGACAAGCAGAATAGTGAGTACAGCTCTGGAGTATAATACAGGATGTAACTCAGGATCAGTACAGGATAAGTAATGTAGTGTATGTACACAGTGACTGCACCAGCAGAATAGTGAGTACAGCTCTGGAGTATAATACAGGATGTAACTCAGGATCAGTACAGGATAAGTAATGTAATGTATGTAAACAGTGACTCCTCCAGCAGAATAAGCAATATCCACAAAAAGACGGCAGCATCACCTTCAGGCTTTATTCTTTATTCCAGTGGGTTCCACAAGTAATACATCAATCGGTCATAAAGTGCCAATGCAACGTTTCGGCTACAACATAGCCTTTCTCAAGCATAATACAAAGTGTGTCTAACAATCTTAAATAGTGCACATAATCCCTCCTGCTGTGTATTCAGCCAATCATCACAGTCAATTAATTATGTTAAAATATGGTTTAAACCTACACCAATACAGTGAACTCACCTCCCAACAGGTGCTTGTGTTCACCTATCACCTTTTATTACGTCACCATCATACCTGTAAGAGATGTGCACTATTTAAGATTGTTAGACACACTTTGTATTATGCTTGAGAAAGGCTATGTTGTAGCCGAAACGTTGCATTGGCACTTTATGACCGATTGATGTATTACTTGTGGAACCCACTGGAATAAAGAATAAAGCCTGAAGGTGATGCTGCCGTCTTTTTGTGGATATTGCTTGTTCGGTGGACTGTAAGGATCTGAAGTCCAGGACGTGCTATTGCATCATGGAGGCAGTCCGAGGCCAGATTGGTGCTGTTCTCACATTTGATTTATTCCTCCAGCAGAATAGGGAGTGCAGCTCTGTAGTATAATACAGGATCTAACTCAGAAGCAGTACTGGATACGTAATGTATGTACACCGTGACTCCATCAGCATAATAGTGAGTGCAGCTCTGAAGTATAATACAGGATGTAACTCAGGATCAGTACAGGATAAGTACTGTAATGTATGTACACAGTGACTCCATCAGCAGAATAGTGAGTGCAGCTCTGGAATATAGTATAGGATGTAACTCAGGATCAGTACAGGATAAGTAATGTATGTACACAGTGACTGCACCAGCAGAATAGTGAGTGCAGCTCTGGATTATAATACAGGATGTAACTGAGGATCAGTACAGGGTAAGTAATGTAATGTATGTACACAGTGACTCCATCAGCAGAATAGTGGGTGCAGCTCTGGAGTATAATACAGGATGTAACTCAGGATCAGTACAGGATAAGTAATGTATGTACACAGTGACTCCATCAGCAGAATAGTGGGTGCAGCTCTGGAGTATAATACAGGATGTAACTCAGGATCAGAAAAGGCAAGCAACACAAATTGTCTGGCTTCTTTATGCTAATTATTTGTAAATGAAAAGAATGAAATTGTGTTCAGTTGCACACAGTATGTTTTAAGCTAAAATATTAATTATCGCTTTAATCTTCTGGAATGTGTTTGTTGTCCTGGAGTCACCTGTCTGTTGTGAGACATCCTGGTAGGCACTAAACAGTCTAATATGGATATGCAGAATAAATAGAATTGAAAAATAATTGGAGACTGTTTTCAACAGTAATTACCACTGTGTATTATTCCTGACTTGTAAATGGAAAACTAAAACAATAAGCTTGGATATTTGCATTTTGCTATTAACATTCCTAACAGGCGCTCAACACTGCTAATGTGTACGTGCAGACATGAAACTGCGCCGTAATTATGGGGATAGAATATGTCTGAGAATAATGATTTCTTCATTCTATCATTTTCTTGCTGTTCTTGAAGTTCACTGGGGAGTTTTGGTGGCTACATAGGGTCCCCGGAACCTGCAGTGGTCAAGGAGTTGTGATGACCACTTGGTCATCACGTGTCTTTTAATTATGTATTCTCAACTGCACACACTCTGGTGCTTTTATGCCCCAGTACTGAGGTCTATTTACATCACTTGGACCTAGAGAAAAAATGCTTACTGGAGTGGGGAGGGAATGACAGTGTCACGGGGGAGACAAGGGAAGGTGTGCCCTGTACTTGAAACCCCCCTTCTTTCCCTACCTACTTGCCTCAAACGGCCCTAGGCGGCCGCGGACAACCACGAAGACGTTCCCTATACTGGGTAAGTGCAGAGGGAGGGAAAGGGAACACAGGGAGAGACAAAACACAGACGGAACAAACACAATGATAGAGTAGTCAGCAAGCCGGGTCAAACACAGGAGATAGCGTAAATACCAGGGGTCAAGAGAAGAGAGGTCCAAGTCCAAGTCCAAAGTCAGAGTCCAAATAGCAAATCCAAAACACAAGGTCGCACAAGCACTGATCAAAAGTATAAACTAATCACAGGCATCTGAGTGAGGCAGTTGCCATCTTTAAATAGCCCACCCAGGATCATGTGATGTGGCCAGCATCACATGACCTGAGGCGGAGCAAGCTGTCCAAACAATATGCAAAGTAGCCATGTGGTGTGATCAGCACCACATGGCTAAACCCAAACAGAGAATTAACTCATGAAGTGCTGGCTGACAAGACCAGCACTTCAATTCCCTATTGCTCGTCTCTAGGGGGGCGGAGAGGTCCGGCGATGTCGTGCAGAGGGAGCGCGACGCCGACCTCGCGTGACAGTACCCCCCCCTTCACGAGGGGCCACCGGACCCTTACCAGCGGGAGCAGGCTTATCGGGATGCTGCAGATGGAACTTTTGGATGAGCGAGTCTGCATGCATCCTGGTCAACGGTACCCAAGACCTGTCCTCAGGACCGAACCCCTTCCAATGTACGAGGTACTGGAAGGAATTCCGGACCCTTCTCACATCCACAATTCTGGCAATCTCATGCTCCATTTGTCCTGCTACCTCAACCGGAGGAGGAGACTGTTCCTCAGGACCAACGGGAGCAACATAACGTTTGAGCAAAGACACATGAAAAACATTATGAACACGAAGGGAGTCGGGTAAACATAACCTAAAAGAAACTGGATTGATCACCTTGGTGATCCTGTAAGGACCAATGAAGCGAGGTGCAAACTTGTAGGATGGTACCCTCATGTTGAGATTTTTAGTCGATAACCATACCTTATCCCCAACCTTAAAATTCACACCCTTAGAACGTTTTCTATCAGCCTTAGCTTTTTGAACTCCTTGGGCCTTTTCCAGGTTCGACTGAACCTGTGCCCAAACTGTGCACAGTTCTTGAGAAAAATCATTGACCTCTGGGACAACCGACGCAGATGGGGAACAGGAGCCAAAGCGTGGATGAAAACCCATATTGCAGAAAAATGGCGACATCCCAGAGGATGAATTAACACGATTATTAATTGCAAATTCAGCCAGAGACAGGAATCTGGCCCACACATGTTGGTTATCAGAAACATAATATCTGAGATATTGCTCAACGGATTGGTTAAGACGTTCAGTCTGACCATTGGTCTCCGGATGAAAGGCTGATGAAAAGGACAAAGAGATACCAATCTTATTACAGAACGCCCTCCAGAACCTAGACACAAACTGTACTCCCCTATCAGAAACGATATTCTCAGGAACACCATGCAGTTTGACAATATTATCCATGAACACGGACGCCAAGACCTTTGCAGAGGGTAATTTACACAAAGGAATAAAATGACACATTTTGCTGAATCTGTCAACCACCACAAATATCACGGTTTTACCCTCAGAGCACGGCAAGTCCGTGATAAAGTCCATGGACAGATGTGACCAAGGTCTACTAGGTATGGGTAAAGGATGTAACTCACCCATAGGTCGTGTCTTGGTATTCTTGGACCTGGCACAAGTGTTACACGCAGTTACAAAAGCCTGAACATCTCTGGAGATTGACGGCCACCAATACTGCCTAGAGACCAACTCCTTGGTGGCATTGATGCCAGGATGTCCACACAAAACAGAATTATGGCACTCACCCAGCAGTTGCAATCGCAAATAAGCCGGCACAAACAATTTGTCATTGGGGGTACCAATGGGAGCAAGATGTTGTCCTGCCGAGATTTCAGAAGCGAGGTCAGATGAGGTAGCGGCCACGATGATATCAGCTGGCAGGATGGGCTCAGGAGGGACGTCAGGAGGCTGATACGCCTTGAAACTTCGGGATAAGGCATCGGCCTTAACGTTCTTGCTCCCGGGTCTGAAGGTAACACAAAAATCAAAACGAGTAAAGAATAAAGCCCACCTCGCCTGTCTAGGATTCAATCGCTTAGCCGATTCTAAAAACATTAAATTCTTATGATCCGTGAGGACCGTAATGCGGTGAACTGCCCCTTCTAAAAAATGACGCCATTCCTCAAATGCCCCACTTGATTGCAAGTAACTCCCTATTACCAATGTCATAATTCCTCTCGGCAGGAGAGAACTTGCGGGAGAAGAAGGCGCATGGCATAAGATTAGTTAAGGTGGAAGACCCCTGGGACAGTACAGCCCCCACACCATCCTCAGACGCATCCACCTCAACTACAAAAGGCTTACTTTGATCAGGCTGGACCAACACAGGAGCATTAATAAAACACTGCTTTAACCTTTCAAAGGCCTCAATAGCTGCAGGGGGCCAATTGACCAGATCAGCCCCCTTGCGAGTCAAATCCGTAATGGGTTTGGCTACCACAGAAAAATTTTTGACAAATTTACGATAAAAATTAGCAAACCCCAGAAATCGCTGGAGCGCCTTCAAAGAGGAAGGTCGCACCCAATCCACAATGGCCTGTACTTTAACTGGGTCCATTTTGAAAGAAAAAGGGGTGAGAATGTATCCCAAAAAGGCCACTTCCTGAACACCAAAGGTACACTTCTCCCCTTTAACGAACAACTTGTTTTCACGCAACACCTCCAGCACTTGCCTGGTGTGAGATACGTGATTTTCCCAGTCTGCAGAAAAAATCAGGATGTCATCAATATAGACAATTACAAATTTCCCAATAAATGGTCTAAAAATGTCATTGACAAAGTTTTGGAAAATTGCCGGAGCGTTACTTAACCCAAAAGGCATTACCAAGTACTCATAATGACCTTCCGGGGTATTAAAAGCAGTTTTCCATTCGTCCCCCTCACGAATCCTGATTAGGTTGTATGCCCCCTTCAAATCCAGCTTGGTGAACCAACAGGCCCCCTGGACCTGATTCAGCAAGTCAGGAATAAGGGGCAACGGGTATCTGTTTTTAACAGTGATTTTATTGAGCTCCCTGTAATCGATACAGGGCCTCAATCCTCCATCCTTTTTACCAACAAAGAAAAAACCTGCCCCCATGGGAGAAACTGAAGGCCGGATGTGACCCTTGGCCAGACTCTCCTTGAGATAATCCCTCATGGACTGACGTTCAGGAGTAGGAGAGATTATAAATGCGACCTTTGGGATATTTGGATCCCTCAATAAGGTCGATGGCGCAATCATATTGCCGGTGAGGAGGGAGGAACTCAGTCTCGGACATGGAAAAAACGTCCGAAAAATCGCCGATATACTTGGGCAAGGAAAGAGACTCAGTGGTACCTCCAAACAGCAATACTGATTTACAACATTTGTCACAATTCATTCCCCATTTTTCCAATTCACCTACCGACCAGTTGATCACAGGGTTGTGGTCCTGTAACCATGGCAGACCTAAAACAAGGTCGGCAGGTAAATCCTTTAATACAAGGAAGGAACAAGTCTCGGTATGGGTAATTCCTACAGTTAATACAACTCAGAAGTACAAAACTCCACTCTCCCATTATTCAATGGAGTGGAATCCAGTGCGATAATTTCAATCACCTTCCTTAAAGGAACTAGCGGAATCCCCACAGATTGTATAAAATCAAAATCAATAAAATTAATGGCAGAACCAGAATCAACAAAAGCCTTACCGGACCCCCTGAGTTGGTTGTACGCAATGGAGATAGGTAATAATACTTTCCTCCTTACCACCGCTGGGGTTACCTTACTTCCGGCAGAAAGCTCTCTAGAGGGCAGAAGTTTCGGGCATTGCTGGAGCCAGTGGTTCGTCTCACCGCAGTAGAAACAGGTTCCATTCAAGCGTCTCTGATCTCTCAAAGTTCCTCCCCACTGTATGGACTCCTCCGGGACCCTGGTAGAAGGTGGACTCAGAAGAGGGGATTCAGGCAGGACGACACCCTGAGGAATATCTGAACGTTCCCTCCGTCTCTCCCTCACTCGACGATCCAGTTTAATGGCTAGTGTCATGGCCGCCTCTAGGGTGTCAGGAGTAGGGTAACTGACAAGTAAGTCCTTAAGATGGTCAGACAGCCCCACCCTAAACTGGCTTCTCAAAGCAGGGTCATTCCATCCAGAGGAAACACACCACTTTCTAAACTCAGCACAGTAATCCTCTACTGGACGGTTACCCTGCCGAATGTCTCTGAGCTGAGTCTCAGCTACAGAAGTCAAGTCAGGCTCCTCATATAATAGGCCTAAGGCCTGAAAAAATGCTTCCACAGACTGCAAGCTTGGGGAGTCAGGCGGTAAAGAAAAGGCCCATTCCTGCGGATCACCTTGCAGCAAGGAAATAATTATTCCTACCCGCTGCTGCTCGGCACCCGAGGAGTGAGGATGTAAGCGAAAATACAATTTTACGCTCTCCTTAAAGGAACGGAAAGTTTTCCGGTTCCCCAAAAACCGATCCGGCAATTTAACATGAGGTTCCACAATGGGGTTAGATGTGGAGGGAGCCGCTACTAGTGCAGGTTGTAGCTGCTCCTGATGTAGGAGCCTCTCGGCCAGGTCCTGGATCATCTGCGCCATACCCTGAACCTGGTCCGTGAGCACCCGCAATTGCTCCATATGATACGGCCTGTGATTCTGTCACGGGGGAGACAAGGGAAGGTGTGCCCTGTACTTGAAACCCCCCTTCTTTCCCTACCTACTTGCCTCAAACGGCCCTAGGCGGCCGCGGACAACCACGAAGACGTTCCCTATACTGGGTAAGTGCAGAGGGAGGGAAAGGGAACACAGGGAGAGACAAAACACAGACGGAACAAACACAATGATAGAGTAGTCAGCAAGCCGGGTCAAACACAGGAGATAGCGTAAATACCAGGGGTCAAGAGAAGAGAGTCCAAGTCCAAGTCCAAAGTCAGAGTCCAAATAGCAAATCCAAAACACAAGGTCGCACAAGCACTGATCAAAAGTATAAACTAATCACAGGCATCTGAGTGAGGCAGTTGCCATCTTTAAATAGCCCACCCAGGATCATGTGATGTGGCCAGCATCACATGACCTGAGGCGGAGCAAGCTGTCCAAACAATATGCAAAGTAGCCATGTGGTGTGATCAGCACCACATGGCTAAACCCAAACAGAGAATTAACTCATGAAGTGCTGGCTGACAAGACCAGCACTTCAATTCCCTATTGCTCGTCTCTAGGGGGGCGGAGAGGTCCGGCGATGTCGTGCAGAGGGAGCGCGACGCCGACCTCGCGTGACAGACAGGTCCCACTTCCAAACTACCTGCTATTCAATAAAAATCAAGCCTAGAAGACCAACTAAACAAAAACTGCAAGCAGAGAAGCTTGTTGAGTAGTCACAACTTTTATGGGTTTTTAATTTCAGCCAATTAGGTAATCTGGGTGAGATATAACACCTTCTCGAGTACTTCACTAACCACAGGTCTACTGAAGATTACACAAAATACAAGCAGAAAATTGCTGCCACACAAACTTTGTGAAATCCACTAACAGAGTACATAAAATAATCCAGTCACCTGACAGTCCATAGCTCTATCAAAAGCAGGCCTAGATATTGGCTTCATCTGGAATCGCTTACGTAAAAGCCGCATAAGGAGGAAATTATACAAAGTATTATGTAAATCTGCATATGTTAAATGTGGATTTGTCACAGATTTCTGCATATTTGCTAAGAAATTTGCCCTATACATTGTAAAGGGTTATAGCCATGATGAAAAACCGAACCATGGCTAAATTCCACTGGAGATTCTGTAAAGATTTTTTTATTAGTGTGGTTGATATCTGGTAAAATTTTATCTAATTTTGTCTCAATTGTATGAGGGGTTTGTATAAAAAAAAAGTTTAGGGCCAATGCCTATTTTTTTCCGTGATGCAGACATCTGATACGGCATTACCTGCCTCCTTCGTATGTGTTTATGCTTTCTGCCCCAGTGAAGGAGATTAAAGACATACAATTAATTCGCTGATCCTAATTTTCTACAGGAGGACAAAGACATAATAAAGTAATGTGTCATGCAATCTTCACGGCATGCCACCATAAGATTAATAAAACTGTCCTCTCTCAATACTAAACATCTCTGATTAAAAAGGAGCACTTCATATCTAAAGTCAAATTAAGTCCAAAAGTAAAAACACTTCCACAAAAAACCTAAACTGATTGTAATAATATTAAATGGAATGAATTAAACCTGTCCACATACTATATCCAGGGGTGCACCTAGCCTTTCTGCTGCCTGAGGCGAAAACTGAAACGGCGCCCCTCCCTCCCCCAAAGCCAATTTCTTAACCGAACCCCTTCCCTTCAGCCCATGGCTCTTCGGCTGCCTCTCTTGGCACTACCCGGTGTTACCTGAAGCGATCACCTCACCTGGCCTCCTTGGTGATGCATCCCTATATCTGCAAGTGGGACCATTCATACGTATCCCTGTAATCATAATAACCCGTACAATATAGTGAACATATTATTTGTGGTGATTGGTAAACAGCCTACATAAAAATGAAAGAGGGGGAAGGGACTTTTCGCCTGTATGGAGTCCTGAAATTCCTCATGGCAGCCCTGGACTGAGGCATCATTGCTGACATCATGTCACAGGGCGGGTTCTAGAAGAATCAGCACCTTACAAGTGTTGCCATTCCTCAGATGTAGACGTGATGTCATCGGGATAGGAAAGTAACACAGTGGAAAATATCATGTGACTGTGATGGAGTGCAGGAAAGCGGGGCATTACAGATAAACAATATTTATTAGTAAGTAGTAAAACAGCAAAAGTGGAATAATCCTTTAAAAGTAGTCAAATGTTTAGTTGTCCATCATGGAAGTGTGACCTGAGCCTACCATTGTTTTTTGAGGAAATCTGTCTCCTAAAGATAAAAAGTTTAGCTCAATGGGCACAGGAAGTAACTAGCTTCTCTTTTGACTAGGTTCTCAATAACTAAAGGTGGGTACCTAGGAGAACTACACAAAAATCTAATATTCATACCTCTTTTTAAGATACACTTGTGTGAATGATCCTGGGTACACTTTGAGAATAACTATGGTCTACAATGGGTCAATGTGTTCCAAAAGAGACGTCTTTAGATGTTCTTGTGGAATGTGTTGGTGTGTCGGCTTGCACAGAAAAATATCAATTTTTGCAGATGACACCAAACTGTGTAAAGTAATTAACACAGAAGAGGACACTGCTACAGATGGATCTGGATAGACTGGAGGCTTGAGCAGAGAAGTGGCAGATGAGGTTTAACACCGACAAATGTAAGGTTATGCATATGGGAAGGAATAATGAAAGTCACCAGTACATACTAAATGGTAAAACACTGGGTAATATTGACATGGAAAAGGACCTAGGAATTATAATAAACAGAAATCTAAGCTGCAGAAACCAGTGTCAGACAGCTGTTGCCAAGGCCAATAAGATAATGGGTTGCATCAAAAGAGGCATAGATGCCCATGATGAGAACATAGTCCTGCCACTTTACAAATCACTAGTCAGACCACACATGGAGGACTGTGTACAATTCTGGGCTCCTGTGAACACGGCAGACATAGCAGAGCTGGAGAGGGTTCAGAGGAGGGCAACTAAAGTAATAACTGGAATGGGTGGACTACAGTACCCAGAAAGATTATCAAAATTAGGCTTATTCACTTTAGAAAAAAGACGACTGAGGTGAGATCTAATAACTATGTATAAATATATCAGAGGTCAGTACAGAGATCTCTCCCATCATCTATTTATCCCCAGGACTGTGACTGTGACGAGGGGACATCCTCTGCGTCTGGAGGAAAGAAGGTTTCTACATAAACATAGAAGAGGATTCTTTACGGTAAGAGCAGTGAGACTATGGAACTCTCTGCCTGAGGAGGTGGTGATGGTAAGTTCACTAAAAGAGTTCAAGAAAGGCCTGGATGTATTTCTGGAGGTAATAATATTACAGGTTATAGTTACTAGAGAGGGGTCGTTGATCCAGAGAGCAATTCTGATGCCTGATTGGAGTCGGGAAGGAATTTTTTTCCCTAAAGTGGGGAAAATTGGCTTCTACCTCACAGGGGTTTTTTGCCTTCCTCTGGATCAACTTGTAAGATAACAGGCCGAACTGGATGGACAGAGGGCTTTTTTCGGCCGTATAAACTATGGATAAACACTGAAAGGTGTGATCCACTATGGTTCAAAATAAAGGGAATCCTGCCAAAAAAAATTTTTTTGTGATAAACTGCAACTGTATGGGATGTGCTGGGGTACTAGGTAGTTTTTTTTTGTTTTGTTTTAGCTTATTCACCCAATGTAGTGTAGACACGAAGCACGTGCACAGCCTTGGATCCTCAGACACAATAGTGTAACTAACACAATTTTCCACAGCAAAAAAGTATGCCAAAAATATTCTCATTAGAAAATCTGTCTAAAGGTGTTCCTTTAGATATCTGCTAATTCTTCCTGGACTGTGTCTCCTGATGATCTACGTCATCTACTGATCTGCTGGCACGTGGTGTTGGCAGCAACATATCCCAACATTTTTAGCATCCGAGATATCGTAGATAAGGGGTTTTAAGCAGATTTATAGTAGCAGAAAACCAAAGGTGTAAAATTACTCATAAATGCAATGTAAATCCTCAGTTGAGGGTCTGCCATGGAAATAATGTCCAAAGATACAATCACAACATTTTTAACTATTCCTATGCTTTAAGGCTACATACACTTCTGAGGACATTTTTTTATTATTATTATTATTGCATAGTACTACTCACTTTGAGTGAAAATTATTTTTTCAACTGGTCTTTAAAAATATGGAGTCCTTTTTTCTGTACAGAGCTCAGATGCTCTACTAGCAACCTGTGGATTTTCTCTTTTTCATCAGTTGGGGAGCTGACAGGCTCCTTATCTGTGACATTATAAACACTAATTTTAACTCAGTCCTTATCCTACAGATACAAGAATGTGGGTTAAATAAGTGTTTATGACCTCTTAGTAGTTTAGCGATAAGGTTTATTAGATGACCGGCACAAAGTGAAAGTTCCAGTCACACAGTTAGAAAACTAGTTAACCCTTTGTGACAGAACGGCTCAATATTTTTGATAAAGGCCAATTGAAAATATGATTTATAGCCAAAAATGAGTAAAATGCAATCATAAACAAAAATTGCCTCTGAAGGTGTACATAGCCTTTAAAGATTGACTTACAAATACGACACCACTTGGGTTGTCAAAGCATTTGCCCCAGAGCTACTTGAAAGATGATGTTGGAAGTTGCACACAACCAAAGAACATAATTTGTGCTAAAAAGTCTCATGATGTTAAATAACATCTCATCTGGTGCCACATTTTATTTTGTTTCATTCATTCATTGATTTATATCGGGCGGGCGTCCTGCTGCTCCATTCACTCTCTATGGGAGTGCTGGAGATCAGCCATCGTCGGCGCTCCCATAGAAAATGGGACATGCTAGCGGAAAACCCTTGAGATATGAGAGTGTGCCCATCATAGGTGCACATTGTCAGAAAGGCACACTGGGCCATTTTGTATGCCAAAAACTAGTGTAGAAAATGATGAATGAGACATGCCTGTCGGCCCGCCCTCTTCTCTGCTCATGCCACACACCTTTTTCTCGACATGTTCGAAATGTGGCATGAGTGGCAAAAAGTCACAGATTTTGCCGCAAAATGGCGTGCAACAAAATCTGCGACTGAGAACTATTACTGTGACTGGTGACTACTAGTTATTAACTATAAATTAGTAAAGAGCCCCTGAGTGTTCTATACAGTTTAGAAGTACTCACTGCAGACCCTCCATTTATGTATGAGACACAATTGGGTTAGACTTGAATGACTACATCCCTTTCGTTCTGCCCTGCTGAATTCAGTGGCAGAGGCCAATAAATAGATGGACAGGCAGACAGATCTGTAGGCAGCATTTGCTATTTACTAAAGTCATGTGATTACAGCAGCCTCTGCACTAAATTATAAACAGGCAGTCTTCTGTTTGTGACTACATATAGTACTTTAGTGTGTAAATGAAAGTTTCTAATTTGCATTTAAAAACTGAGAGCCTCATGCAGTTTATTAGCTCCATTCACTTGCAGACTGATAACTCCATTTATGTATGGGACACAGTAGTAGACCTGAATGACTACACCCCTTTTCCTTCCTCTGCTAAATTCAACTGTAGTAGTAGATTACTTTAGAAAGATAAATCGATACACTGATCTGTGGACAGTGGACAGTGCTAGTTAAAGGGAGTCTGTCACCAGACTTGCTGCTCGGTTAGTGCACATCTATGGTCACACACCTTTAAAACAACAGATACTGCATGTTCACAATGTAGTGCAGAGGCTGCTGTAATCACACTACTTTATTAAAGGGAGTCTGTGACCAACTTCAGTCATGTCAAGCTGTTAATACCACGTTGTAGGTCACACACACACAGATAACACATGGTACCTTTTTTGCCACTTCTGTAACTGCAATGTGTCAAAAATGAAGTTTACACCATATGCAAATGGGTTCTGCAAGTGCCCGTGGGGGGGAGGGGGGTTGCTGCTCAAAGTGCTCAGGCCCCCCAGAAAACTCCTCCCTCTTATCGCAGTTTGCTCTGCCCAGTATCCATGTGATGTGTCAATCACAAACACCAGCGCCGGCCTGTGCATGCGCCGCAGGATACCCACTGTCAGCAGCGGTACGGTTGACTGCGTGTACAATGGAGGCCAGTAAGTGGCGCATGCACATTAGGTTGAAGTATGCCGCTGCCCACACTGTGTGTCGTGTGGCACATGAGCAGGCCAGAACTGGTGTTTGCAGGCACCTACTGAAGATAGGCACGTCACACGGATACTGGGCAGGTGAACTGTGATAGAGGGGAGGAGTTTTTGCCAAGCAATGGTCGGGTGCCTGGGCACTGAGCAGCAAACACCGCCCTTGGGCACTTGCAAACCCCATTTGCATATGGTGTAAATTTCATTTTTGGAACATGGCAGGTACAGAAGTGGAAAAAAAAGGTACCATGTGTTATCTGTTTGTGTGACCTACAAGGTGGTATTAACAGCTTGACATGACTGAAGTTGGTGACAGACTGCCTTTAATAAAGTCATGTGATTACAGCAGCCTCTGCACTACATTGTGAGCATGCAGTACCTGTTGTTTTAAAGGTGTGCGAGTGAGAAGAAACAGAGAATGGACTGCAACCCCACTATATCTATAATATGGCAGACAATTATAACATCCTGTTAGTGAATTAGGAGGAAAAAGATTTGCAGCACAAACAGCTGGTGCAGGGAAAGGAAAGGTCCACAATGATTCAGTACATAAGGATCTATGAGCACCGTGAAGTTTACTAGTTCATTTGAGGTACGCTTTCACGGCCGCTAATACACTGTAAACATTCAACAAGGTTTTTCATTCATATGGGAACAGAAAAAACCCTCCCATCCTAAAAAACAATAATGAAAAATTTAAAGCCGAAAGTGAAAAAACTTCTAAATCCATGGCTTACTCGAAGATCCCAACTGCGATGTCACTGGTTTAGAATTTCATGAAATCTAATTTATTCTCTACAGGGAATATTCCCCAGTAAATTCAATGCGGTGTACATTCGCAGGAGAATAATTCTCTTTGGTTTTTATGTTATTCCATGATGTTTCTTCATTGAAGATGTGTGGAGCGCTCTCAGCATGAAAGCAAGACTTCATAGAACAACATAATAGCTGCAGAAATGTCTTTGCTGCCCAACTCATCATCATCCCGAGAATCGCCAGCGAGAGAGACGAGTAATGTCTTATTTAGAAAACTCCGAAAACTAGGGCAGAAGTAATTGCTTTATGAGTGCATAAAAGAGACTACAGGTGTTTTACGAAAATGCTGCAATTTGGCGAATCCCAAATAATTGTGTAGGAAAAAAAAGAGGAAAAGGCATTGAAAGAAGTCTTGTGCTTTCATATAAGTTTTAATTAGCTTTAGAGATGAGTGAACGTGCTCGAAACGAGCACTGTACCGCTCGGCTCCCCTGCGCTCGCATGGGCGCAGGCAAAGCTTCCGTCCTCCTGAGGGGGAGCCGAGCGGTACAGTGCTTGTTTCGAGCACGTTCGCTCATCTCGAATTAGCTTGTATTCAGCTAAGTACTCCTGAAGCATATGGTGGTGTCTAGTGGGTCTACTAAAAGCACCAGGTCAAGAAATGGTGGACTGCTGCTGACCACTTTGTAGAGATGTGGCATCCATTAACCAGTTCCCAACCGCCCATAGATTATAAAAATACAGTCATGACTTATCTCTGAACAAATGTTTCAGATAAACATGGGGGTTCCCCATAGAGAAGGCACAGCCTTCCCTAGAGACGTATACACAGCGCTTAACTAACGATGTGTATACAGATCAGGCAGTGCTTCCGCCCCCAGTAATCATGTGACCGCCAGCATGAGCTGCTGGGTCTTATCAGACCCACATCAGCTCTGTAGTGAGGTTCTACAGTTCTGAATAACCTCTCTGGGGCTGTATTCCCCTGCTTTGTTCAAGGAGAAATGATGAATAAAAAAATAATTTAAAAGTAATGTTAAATGTCCCCTGAAGGTGGAATTTCACATGATTTATTCGTCGGGTGAATGCCATAAAAAATAAAAAGCACAAAAAGCACCCAAAAAGCAATGGGCAGAATTGCTGCCTTTTCTTCATCCTGCATCCCAAAAAGTAAAATAAAAAGTGATAATGGTAACTTATTCAGCATAAAATAAGCAGACCCTTTCTGAACCGTGCAGCATAACCAAACAGCAATTTACTTCTACATCTATGGAAGTTTAGTACCCAGTAGAACCCACCGAAAAATTTAAGGGGCGTGGTCTCGGATGGCACAAGCTGGGCACAGTATACTGGGAACTGAAATGCCATATCTGTGAAAAACTGTCCCGTGCGTATTCATTTCTACAAATTACCTGCAGCATAAAAATGCTCCTTCAACCCATTAATACGTTGAGGGGAGCAGTTTCCAAAATGGGGGTTACTTCTCAGGTGTTCCATTTAGTATTTCACCCCAGATCCTCCACTGTTGTCACCTCAATGGGTCTCAAAATGTGTGTGGCGCTTTTACTCCTGAGCCATGCCAGACGTTCAGGAAAAAGATTAGGACCACATGTAGGGTGTTTCTAAAACCAGGAACCATTCCAGAAAAAAGTGCCCTCCAAAACCATATGTCACCCACTCCCTTCTTGTGGTGCGTCTATATGGCAATTTACCACATAGGTTTTGCCATATTCATCAGGATATGGGTAAGAAATTGTGGGGTGCATTTTCTTCTGTTACCAAATGTTTCTAAATTCTAGGAAACACCTAACAAAGCACTAACTACACCCCTTGAGAAATTCCTTAGGGAGTGGGAGGTGTAGCTACAAAATGGGGGTTTCCATTCTAGAGGTAGCTCAAGGTCTCAAGGAGCTTGATTAATCCTTAGCAAATTGAAAAAGGTCAATGTTGACTGCTGTTGAAGGATCAATAGAGACAGTTGCAATGTAATTACCTTACACTTGAATCGGGTTCTGTTATTAACTCGCTTGGTCTGGTGTGGGAGGGGCTTTTTGATTCTTACCGAACACTGCGCACCACCGCCAATCAGCTATTCTGCTGGAAGTTGGCAAAAGAACTATACAGCTCCATCCATCGATGGGGTATTGTCTTACCCCTGCGGATCAGATATTGATGGCGTATACTCAGGATAGACCAACCAGGAAAACCCTTTAAAAATCTGTACTTAGAGCTAAGGTTTAAAGACAACAGATCTGCCTTTACCCAGCCCCTCCGAAGAAGACTGCTGAGAATCTGGACATAAAGATGTTTGTAATGCAGGCTATGGGAGTCATGTGGGTTTAATATCTAAACTCTGCGGGGAAATCCCATGCCACAGCCGCTGATTAGAGTCAGGATAATTCTATAATAATTACAGGCAAATTAACCGAAGCTTCACACAGTGACTGCAGTGACAGAGGCGGCTTCATTAGTGGATACCCTCAAAGTTATACACCAGAATTAAATAAAAAAATAGGAAATGCTAGATATCAATATAGACAGAATGTTTATATTAGTGATCAGAATGTCACAAAGTTATAAATGAGAGGCTGTCCCTTTAAAGGGGTTATCCAATAGGACAAATACCCCCCCACAGTGACCAGGTCCCCGGCACCAGCATCACTGCAGATCCCACCGCTGCATCCTCCAGTCGCACAGATCTAAATATTCTATGCGATGGGGGGAAGCAACCAATAGCAGGCCACAACGGTTACCACCCTCCTTAGCATCGTGGGTGACGCTATGCAGATGTAGCGGTGACCGTGCAGGGATCTGGAGTGACGGGGCCCGGGCATTGTGGGGGGTATTTGAACTATTGGATAACCCCTTTAACCACATAACTGTTTTGCCCAAGTCCAGCTCGGGCAGTGGGAAAAGTAGCTAACTGGAGGGGGGAGAGCTGCTTTAGATGATGCTATCTCCTGAATGGTAGCAGCTAGAAACATGCAACTGGTCTTGTTTGAAAGCAGACATTCCAGGCTTTCATACAGCTTAAGTCCCAGCAACAGAGGAGAAATTACTGTTAGAAAGCGAGTCGGGAATAATTGCAGGTAAAACCTGTTTTTACTTTCACATTGAGCTGCATTCACAGCATTCCAGTTTCTAACAGTGATTTCTCCTCTGTTGCTTGGACTGTAGCTGTCATTCTGGTATTGTCTGAAAGCTTGGAATGTCTGCTTTCAAACAAGACAAAACAGTTGCATGTTTCTAGCTGCTACCATTCAGGAGATAGCAGAATCTAAATCAGCCCTCCCACCTCCAGGTAGCTACTTTTCCCACTGCTGGAGCTGGACTGGGGCAAAACAGTTAGGGGGTTAAGACAGGATGAGGGATAAGTGCCTGATAATCAAGGGTCTGATCTGTGGGTCCCTGCTGATCAAACATGAGTGCCCTTGCTCCCAATTTGAATTGAGCAGCAGACAGGCCTATGTTTCCTCCACTCCATTCAACTCTATGGGACTGTTGGAGGTAGTTGAGTGTCCAACAATCTCTGGAAGACCCTTACCGCTCAACGGAGAAGCAAAGTGCATGCATGGCCATCGCTCCATTCAAACAGGGAACATGGGGCACTGTTCTCGGGATCAGCATGGGTCCCGGTGGTCAGACCTCCATGATCAGACATTTATCCCTTATCCTGTCAATAGCCCATAAGTTCTACTAATGGGAAAACCCCATTAAGCTAACATGGCCAAACCAAATGAATTTGGAGCGGTGCTATCAAAAGAAGAGAAGGTGCTCTCTCTCGACCATCCACTAGTAGACTGATTATTTTTGGAAATGGGCAAACTGCGGGGTGGCTTCCTAGTACGCAAAAACCCCTGTGGACTACCCCCTCCCAATGCATACTGATATGTTATTGAGTTAATTGGAGCTGCATATATCCCTGTGCAGAGAGCATCTCCTAATGGCAGTCATAAGTAAAAAGCA
Source organism: Rhinella marina (assembly GCA_900303285.1). Lineage (NCBI taxonomy): Eukaryota > Metazoa > Chordata > Amphibia > Anura > Bufonidae > Rhinella > Rhinella marina. The sequence continues at coordinate 181,918 of ONZH01016139.1, read as the reverse complement.
TATGATCCCTTGAAGGAAACCTGCCACCTATTTCATGGTGCCCTCACTAGTGACAGACACTGATTTGTCACGTGTCTGCTAATGTAATGTGGCTGTGGAAAACAAATTTATCTGCAAAACATGTGGAACAGACATTGGATTGTGAATGTAGACCGGCTGAAATACTGAATTTTCCCCTCACAGTATTATGTCATTTGTATATACATTTATTAAATGCTATTTGCCCTTACAAATATATATATCAGCTTTGCAAGTATTTCTACCGCTGTGCAGCGTGTCTAAAATGTAGCTTATGTCCTGGTACATCCTGATACGGATTCGACTCCCCCGCCCACCTGTTCAGGACCCTGCGGTGGGGTGTATTAGGCTACTTTCACACTAGCGTTTTTAAATTCCGGTATTGAGTTCCGTCATAGGGGCTCAATACCGGAAAAAAACGCTTCAGTTTTATCCCCATTCATTGTCAATGGGGACAAAACTGAACTGAAGACAACGGAGGCTCCTGAAAGCATTCCGTTCCGTCTTCAGACCGGAGAACAAACCGCAGCATGCTGCGGTTTTCTCTCCGGTCCAAGCATCCGCACCAAGACGGATCCGGAATGTCCCCCAATGCAAGTCAATGGGGACGGATCCGTTTGGTGTGACACACCAGTAATCCGGATCTGTCCTCCATTGACTTGCAATAGGGGGTCATTCCGGATCCGGCTATACAGAAATACATACAGACATACATACATACATACACATACATACTCCAGGCAGGGACGCCGGCAGCATGTCTTCACGCGCCTCCTGCGCGCAGCTATGACGTTTCCCCACTGCGCCCAGCAGAGGGCGCTGTGGGGAATCGTCATCACTGCGCGCAGGAGGCGCGTGAAGACGTGCTGCCGGCGTCCCAGGCTGGAGTATGTAAGTATGTATGTGTTTGTATGTATGTATGTATGTATGTATGTATGTGTTTGTGTGTGTATGTCTGTATGTATTTCTGTCCCAACGTCTGTCAACATGTGTGGGGCCGGAGCGCTGCTCCAGCTCCACACATGTATCAGTGGCAGCACGGATCCGTTGGCACCCTTTACGTGCAGGATCCGTGCTGCCGCTAGTGTGAAAGAGGCCTTAACCAAGACATGCGACTAGAAGAACAAAAGAATGTGTGTTTAATGCTTATCAGCTTGCTGGGGAAACGAAACTCCCCACCTTTTCTACTGTGAGTGTATGCTTATGCAATAAACGGAGCAGCCCAGATTACCTCAGCGCCTGAACGTGTTGGGAGACTCCAAACTGACATTTGTGTCCGTCTTGAGATCTTACCATGTGCACAAACGTTCTTTTAATTTGGACAACTGACCTGACCCCTAAGAGGACAGATTGTGTCCCCCTTAACAGGATGAATAATTCAGTTGTGTGCAAGATGACTTAATGTGGCACCTTTATTCCTTCCTCTGCTAGCGCTGGCACCAGATTGTGGCCCACGTGCCATAGTGATACCTCCTTTTCTGTGGAGCTTGTATCATAGCACTGTCGTTCATCCATACAGACACATAAAGTACAGACCAAAAGTTTGGACACACGTTCTCATTCAAAGAGTTTTCTGTATTTTCATGACTATGAAAATTGTAGATTCACACTGAAGGCATCAAAACTATGAATTAACACATGTGGAATTATATACTTAACAAAAAAGTGTGAAACAACTGAAAATATGTCTTATATTCTAGGTTCTTCAAAGTAGCCACTTTTTGCTTTGATTACTGCTTTGCACACTCTTGGCATTCTCTTGATGAGCTTCAAGAGATAGTCACCTGAAATGGTTTTCACTTCACAGTTGTGCCCTGTCAGGTTTAATAAGTGGGATTTCTTGCCTTATAAATGGGGTTGGGACCATGAGTTGTGTTGGGCAGAAGTCAGGTGGATACACAGCTGATAGTCCTACTGAATAGACTGTTAGAATTTGTATTATGGCAAGAAAAAAGCAGCTAAGTAAAGAAAAACGAGTGGCCATCATTACTTTAAGAAATGAAGGTCAGTCAGTCCGAAAAATTGGGAAAACTTTGAAAGTGTCCTCAAGTGCAGTCGCAAAAACCATCAAGCGCTACAAAGAAACTGGCTGACATGAGGACCGCCCCAGGAAAGGGAAACCAAGAGTCACCTCTGCTGCGGAGGATAAGTTCATCAGAGTCACCAGCCTCAGAAATGGCAGGTTAACAGCAGCTCAGATTAGAGACCAGGTCAATGCCACACAGAGTTCTAGCAGCAGACACATCTCTACAACAACTGTTAAGAGGAGACTGTGTGCAGCAGGCCTTCATGGTAAAATAGCTGCTAGGAAACCACTGCTAAGGACAGGCAACAAGCAGAAGAGACTTGTTTGGGCTAAAGAACACATGGAATGGACATTAGACCAGTAGAAATCTGTGCTTTGGTCTGATGAGTCCAAATTTGAGATCTTTGGTTCCAACCACCGTGTCTTTGTGCGATGCAGAAAAGGTGAACGGATGGACTCTACATGCCTGGTTCCCACCGTGAAGCATGGAGGAGGAGGTGTGATGGTGTGGGGGTGCTTTGCTGGTGACACTGTTGGGGATTTATTCAAAATTGAAGGCATACTGAACCAGCATGGCTACCACAGCATCTTGCAGCAGCATGCTATTCGGTTTGCGTTTAGTTGGACCATAATTTATTTATCAACAGGACAATGACCCCAAACACACCTCCAGGCTGTGTAAGGGCTATTTGACCAAGAAGGAGAGTGATGGGGTGCTACACCAGATGACCTAGCCTCCACAGTCACCAGACCTGAACCCAATCGAGATGGTTTGAGGTGAGCTGGACCGCAGAGTGAAGGCAAAAGGGCCAACAAGTGCTAAGCATCTCTGGGAACTCCTTCAAGACTGTTGGAATACCATTTCAGGTGACTACCTCTTGAAACTCATCAAGAGAATGCCAAGAGTGTGCAAAGCAGTAATCAAAGCAAAAGGTGGCTACTTTGAAGAACCTAGAATATAAGACATATTTTCAGTTGTTTCACACTTTTTTGTTAAGTATATAATTCCACGTGTGTTAATTCATAGTTTTGATGCCTTCAGTGTGAATCTACAATTTTCATAGTCATGAAAATACAGAAAACTCTTTGAATGAGAAGGTGTGTCCAAACTTTTGGTCTGTACTGTATACACTCTAAGGCTACTTTCACACCAGCATTAGGAGACATCTGACATTCCAGCATTGCCAGATAGTGCCGCCTGCCTGCCGAACTCCATTGACTGTAACGAGAACCGGCAGAGATCCGCCCACAACCTGACACATAAAAACCTTGGTGTGCAACAACTTTTGTCCGGCCGAATCCCAGCATATATGCAGGAGAGCGTCCGGATCTTCACTAGTTCCCATTATAGTCAATGGGATCCAGCAGGTGGGCAACACTTTCCAGCTATGTCAGATCCAGAGAACTCAGACAGGCTGTTCTCTGCCAGAACAGCCTGTTAGATATTGTAGTGCCTTGGAGCAAGGGGTGCTTTGACGTTTGTACATTTGTGGACATTTGCCTATTTCCCTTAAAAAGGTTAACTTGCACTGTTTAATACTGTGTAACTGCATTTTATTTGCTGTGATATATAGCCTGTTTATTATCACTGTATTTGCAAGGCTTTGTGGAAAGGGTTTATGAATACTAAGAGACTGTTAGGACTTTGAATGAGAAACTGGTAATTTTCCACAGCTGCCATAGAGTCTAAAGAAGAGCATGTTTTGGAGGGAAAAAGACAGATGATGTTTACCACCAAAACCAGATAGTCTGACCTTCTGAATGTCTGGTTTTAGTTTTGTTGTTATGTCTGGAAAAGTGTTTTGTCTGGAAAAACTGCTGTATCATTGAGTATCATTTAACCTCTAATGTAGGTCTATGAGAGACAAAAAGGGTTTTAATGTATCTGTTTGTGCTGAGCTTCTTCACTCCGCCCCTCTCACTAGAAGGATCTAGTCTAACTAAAGCTGTATATAAGGAGAGCAGTCAGAGCTCCTAGTGTTCTGCAGTTAGGGACCAGTGCTTTGAGGGGAAGACTCATGCCAGACTGCATGAGTGACCAAAAGAGTAGGGCACTGAGCCACAGACCATGGGTCACCAGCCCTGTGACCAAGGAGTCACCCGGACCACTGAACTACAGACCGTGGGCCCGTGACTAGGATACCTCAACGGTGTCTGGGGGACCCAGCGTAGTGTTGGGGCCACCTCAAACCCAGCCATTGTAATGTCTCTAACACTGGTGCGAAACCAGCCTAAGACTGGCATCCTTTACATTGCTATTAGCATATGGTTTGTTATGTACTTTCTACTATGTTCTTCCTAGTGGTCATTATTCAGCTCTTGACCCTCCATGACAGTATACACTATTCCAGTAATGCCCACCATAGTAGGCACTTTTCGCTCTTTCTGGTGTAGAGAGTCAAATTTGTCTGTAGAAAGCAGGATGAAATTCAGGGGACATAAGACGGGCACCTACTAAAAGTCACTTGGGAACACAAATTCCTCACTAATTACGCCTTCCCAGATTTTGGAATACAGCAAATACAATTCACCTACAGATGGTCGACACTCACAGGTACATTATATTTCATATCAATCTGCTGTGGGATTTCTACGCATTTAGCTAAATCAACATTTAAAAGTTGCATCACATATGGGAACTCAAAAGCCTCCCGTGGTTCTGTAGCGCTGCCAGGCACCAAGAGATTAGCATATGTGACTGTTGGTGGAAAAGTGCTTGGAACAGCAGAATGTTCACCGAACGGCATCAGCTTGTCGGGTGTTAAATAAAAGACCTTCAGTTATTGCTTCAGGGATGTCAGCAATGCAAGAAAGGAAGGCTTATGACTACCCACTGACAAAACACGACTTCTTACCGGAGCCGGCGGTACGACTTGAGTTGTGGAATTGCTTCTCCTTGTCTCGTAAGGTTGCGAGGAACAAAATTTAAAGATGAATTCACCCCTCGTCTACGTTAGCACTAGGCTAAAGGGCTGATTAGTAATAGTTATTGTAAAAGGTCCAAAAGTGCAATTTCTACCGAATTTCAACCTAATTTTCAACATTTAACTCTGTTCACTACTTTATTCTTTCCCGATGGTGCCCTTATTCTGTTTTTGTGTTTCAGGTTTGCTGTAAAAATCAACTTTATTCGACCATAACCAGGGGCGTAGCTAAAGGCTTATGGGCTCTGGTGCAAGAGTTCAGCTTGGGCCCCCCTTCCCTCAGTGCTTTGTGGCCAGGGAAGCACATTGCCTTCCTGCTGCCTGAGACAAAATTCGAAACAGCACCCCCCCCCTCCCCATGCCAAATTCTTGACCTAATCCTTTCCCTCCAGCCAGAGGTGTAACTTGACCAGCATGCACTCTCTATAATACAGGTGTCTTCTTAAGTGGCCCAAGGGTCTTTGTGACCCTCAAGGCTCCTGGGCCCAGAAGCGACTGCTACCTCTGCACCCCCTATTGCTACGCCCCTGACCCTACCGCTGATTAATGCGCACTTTGAAATCTAGGGAGGTTGGCTCTTGCATCCTCCAAGTCATGGTCATCGCTCCTGCTTCTTCCTCCTGCCCCTTGACCGATGTTTCTAAATAGTGGCTATGTCATCTCCTCATCTCGCCTGTGTGGTTTAGCTGGATGTACAGTGCCTGGCTGCAGCGCTTCTCTGCGCATGTGCCAGTAAAGGGAGACAATACGCAGCAGTACGCGTGGAGGAGACAGAGTGCGTCTGTGCGAGATGTGGAGATCATGTGGCCACTACTCGGAAAGGTCAATCAAGGGAGAGGAAGAGGAAGTGACGGGCATGACTCAGAGGATGCAAGAGCCACTTGACTTCAAAGTGCACATTAGCATATCGTGGAATAAAGCTGATTTTCACAGCAGCCATGAAACGCAAAAGCAGAATATGGACGCCATCAACGACAACATGCTTGAAAAAATAAGGTAATCAGCAAAGTTAAATGTTGAAAATCGGGATGTCAGGTTCTCTTTAAGACACTTGGCAGAGAACATCTGGAGACGCTCACCACAAACTGTGTTTTGTCTGTTCTGTTCAGAATTCAGCCTCATTTTCTTCTCCTGCACAAAAGATAATGCTAGGGACCGGATTTAATGCGTTGGACAGGTTTCTCGCGTTTAACGCCAGTCTGTACCTCAAGTGAATAATTAAAACTTAAATTATATATGACAAACCCCATACTCATGTTCACTCTAAAAGTCTAAACCTGGGACACTGTCAAAATGTCACCTGGCGCTTTGTACTCATGACCGCCTTCATTTAATTTCGCTCTCTGAAAATTAAGATGTGCTGAGAATGCTGCATATGCTTCGATTTTCAAAAAATTTGCGAGAACTGAAGAGACCATAAACTAGGTTTTGAAGGGGTCGTCCAGAATCATTATCTTTAGGCCGAATTTTCGGTATGCATCCTATCCGAATTTTTTTTTTTGCGCCCCGCGCAAAAGGATAAGGCTGTTCTACAGGAGTTAAAAAAGAAATGGCAGCATGCACACAACGTATCAGTTCTACAGCACACCGGGTGCTGTCCGTATCTTTTGCAGCCCCATTGAAATGAATGGGTCCACATCCAATCCGAAAAAAATATGGATTGAATGCGGAAATAACATACAGTCTTGTGTATGAGGCCTTAAAAGCCTCCACACCAGTGGGACCTGTGAAGAGAGATATACTTACCTTACCCTGTCGCTAAATTCAGGCTCCGGTCCCTGCATATAAACTTCCCGCATGGACGGGGTCATGTCATGCCACGCCAATGAGTGGCCTCAGTGGCGACATGTCCCAAGGGGGCACATCACTGTTGGGTTACATATCTTTTGGGAGACACGCCGCTGCTGATGCCAGTCATTGGCGGCAGCAGTTTACCTGACTCCAGCCACGCAGGAAATTTACAGAGATCGGAAGCCTAGTGAAGACAACGTGGGGGCTACGGTGCCCGAACTAAGTAGCAGGCAAGTTTATCTCTCTTTACAGGTCTCACTGAAGGTGGCGGGCTTGCTGCTCGGCTATTTTCGGAAATGAATGGAGGGCCGCCACACTTCCTTCACTTTGCGGGCTCCATTCTAGACATAGATGTGGGGTCAGACATTGTTGGTATATCGCTAGGACATGTGAGATGGTCCAACCCCGTTAATAATGTTATTTCTTTCTTCTCCCGCTAACATTTCCACCAAACATCCAGGGTAAGTTGACGAAAGCAGTAACTTGGTTACCCGTGGTGAGAAATGTTGGTAATAATGGACCACGGTAAAGTTGCTACAGTAAATGGTTTGCAGTGGTACCAACTGCGACCAATCGACTTTTGGGGTTTGGAGACCACCCAACCAAGTAAGAAACCAGAGTTACATGGTAAGGCAAGAACGTTCCCCCAAGTCATGATTAGGTTTAGTATGAGGGTTGGATTTTGGGGCTGGGTGTAGTAATTACCCCCCATGATGTAACTTTGATGCATTTATCAAGGTTAACTCATGTAACATCACCGAACCTCGCTGCCTTCCGGAAAACGGTAATAACAAAAGACTGACAGAGGCAGCCGAGATTATTTTATCCGATAATATTCTACAGATAATGTGATTTACCGGCATGCCAGGACAACTCCAGCTGCAGCGATACGGAGAAAGAACAGAAGTATGTGACCCCAGGCATTTAACAGCCAAACTGAATCTGATTACCTGAGGCATAATCACTTATTGAAGTCGTATGAATCCGAGCTTCAATAACGGTGCAATAGAAGTCAATATGCAGCGCACTGATCAAGGCGTGATGTGCCCGGAACAGAGGCATCATTACTTCAAGAGGATTATTTCTGGCACAATGCTGTCCGAGAATTGCCTATAGTTTGAAACAAAAGATACTTTTTTTTTTATTATTTCCACTTAAGAGGGGGAACAAAAGCAGGAAGATGATTATTGCCGCGGAAGATTTCACGGCTGATCGAGAGATGAAATTCTAATTGATTAAAAATAGGATTTCTCACAGCCACGGCAGAGCGGGTTTATGGATTTCTTAAAAGTAGGAGGTGTGAATAATTTCTCAAATACCGGTAACGCATAGAGATGCAGCAGGCCTCAGGGTCACGTAGGCATTCGTCTGCCTATATGACACCTATATTTGCTACTGGTGATGCCAGATGGCAACGCTCTGTTGTAGCTTAAAGCCATCTGGTCATGAGATTGCCAACTGGGAGAGACATTTAATCTATTTAGGCTACTTGCACATTAGGATCTCCTGCTAGAACAGCCTGCCGGATCGATACTAACACCAGCCCATGTGTGCCGCCAGAAATCCGCTCCAACCCCATTCCGGCCTGCACGGTGCAGTTTCTGACTGGCCACCTCCGGCCCGTCCCCATTATAGTAATTGGGGTTGTAGCGGACTTTCAGAGGCACACATGTGCTAGCGTTAGGACAGATCTGGCAGGCTGTTCCCTTGCCGGACCCTGCTAATGCTAATGTGAAAGTAGCCTAAGTTCTTACCTTTTATACCTGAGAAATGGTAGAAACTTTTGGTCTGGCATGTCAAATATTTAAAGGGATTTTCTAGAAGTAATATATTGATGCCCGGTCCTCATCAATATCTGATTGGTGGGGGTCTGACTCCCAGCAACCACTGCTGACCAGCTTTTGTAAGAGGTTGCGGTGCTCCAGCCAAGTGACATCATATTCAATTGAATGGGCCTGGGCTGCAATACCAAGCACAGCCACTACACAAAGTATGGCACTGTGCTTGGAAAGCTGTGAGGAGGACTACGAGACTATTTTGTACACAGAGATCTGAATGGCACTGGAAGTGAGCGCCAGAATAGCACTCAGGTACAATCGAAATACTAAGAGGGAAATTTCACTCCAGAATTCCCGATTTTGCAAAATAGGACTTTACAATTTTTTTGTGTTTACTTGCGCAAAAATGTTGCAACTTTTTGCATTTTATACCACTCACTCCAGTTTTGAAAAGTGGTTGGGAATGTGGATGTGGCTTGCTATGTTCATTATTTTCACTCCAGATCTATCAATTTGATGCAAAAAAGTAAAAAAAACTCACTCTAGTAGAGGATGGCGTAAAAAAAAGTAACATCTCTACACAAAAGTGTTCGGTTTACAGATGAGCCAAATATAACAAACAATATGGGACACTTGATAAATTTGGTGCAAAGTATACCAATGCTGACTCAAGCAAAACTGACCTCAAATATCAACCTCACGATAAATTTTACTCTACTATTAATTTTTTTTAATCAATTTCTTACAGGTAGATTTGTTCGGCTGTCAGGCAAGAAAGGAATGTTAAATCAGGCAGATGCACTGGGAAGACCTGGGGGCTTTTGTAAGGACCACTGTGTCCTTTGGACTATGTATCTCTTCATATATACTGCAGCAGGGGCGGATTGGCCACAGGCCTTACAGGGAAATTTTCCAGTGGGCCGATGCCCAGGGGGCTGCCTGAGCCCTCCTCACGGCCAGCCAGTGGAAGTTTTTGAGGATGTATTTTGTGCTGCTAGCAGTATTATGTGATGGACTGTGGTATTTGGCTCTGTTGGGGTGGTATAATGTGCTACAATATGGTATTGCTGGCCCTGCCTTCCATCAATTTGGACCTGACTACAAAACGGGGCCACTTTTAGTATTTTTTCCAGGGCCACGTTAAGTTCCCAGTCCGCCCCTGTACTGAAGGCTGCTCTGTCTCCTTCACACAGGCTTTGATACCTTGGAGTGTAACCCTTATCTCTGCACTCCTGAGAGCTCATAAACATTTGGTTAACCTGAATTCTTATCAAGTTCTTAGCGGTCCATAGCCTTTAAAGGTTTTTTGGGGGGGATTACTATGGTTTTTTCTTGATATGCTCATGTAGTTGCTTATCTCATGTACATCGTCCCAATGCTTTATTTCAGTTTAGACTCTCCTGACCCGTTTTCACCAGGTAAACCAATCCCTCTGGTTTGTTTCCATCCTGTATGTAGCACTTCCTGCTACATACAGGATGGAAACAAACCCACAATGCACATTTCCTTCCTCTGCCACAGCTCCAGCACCACCCCTAACAACATCTAGCTAGTATATAACCCCTCCCACCAAATAGTTACATAGCCACTCCCCTATCAGTGCCCCGCCCATGGACATAACATCACAGGAAATAGGAAACAGCTGCATGGACATGGTCATGTGACCACAGCCCAGAACAGACGATAGGAGCAATAAAGGTAAAAGAAACACATCACAAAATTACAGTGACCTTCATAAAGTATTTAAAAAGAGTTCCACGTTAAGTGAGATGATCGAGCCCTATTATGACCATTAATTCAAAGATGATGACCAAGATGACCTGGTCACATGGCTTCTAGTTTAAATACTATTTGCACCAGTTACACTTTTAATCCTCTAAGTTAATGTTTTTACACTTTTTTTTTGCTTTACTTACTAAAAATTGTAAGACTTGGATGGAAATGTTGTGCAATAATAAACTGTAGGGTATGTTATTTTAACAGCCTTTTTATGGACACCTGTCATGGTAGATGAACAGGAGGGTGATTTAGCAGGTGCCAAAAACAGACGTATTCAAGAAAAATGAAAAAAAAAAAAAACCTCAGAGAGAAAACACTCATTAAAATGTTTACTCCGAAAACGGGAATAAATTCCGTGTTATTTTGGAAAAATAATGACAAAAATATCACACACCTTCACGTTTATATTTGCGTCCCTTATGGCAGAAGTGCTGAATGGACATATTCTATGAAGATAACCCTGACCCGTAGGTGGGAAGCAGCAAACCGTGCTACAGTGGTGATAATCACTGATTTCCATACTTCACATGACTGTGGAACTCTGTGTCCACGGCAGAATATAATTGGCCCCTTTTCTCATATACTCTGTGTACTACTGCATCAGCATCTTCACGGATAGAAAGGTCAGAAGGACCGAGCAGAACTGTATTGAAGTCTGTTATGTTATTTAGCAATAACCCAAGCGTCTGGCAAACTGTGTACGACTATTTACCATTGAAAGTGAAATTGTACAATTTGGAATTTAAATTTTTTTTTTTTTTTTACTAAATACAAGAAAAATATTATAGAAAAGTATGTCTCGCTGGTTGCATGTCCATTCACATCTCTCTTGGAAGCTCAGGAGCTTGCGTCATTTTTGACGGGAAGAAGTATAGGCAATGGACACCATGCCGAGAACATTTTAAGACAATGGGATTCGTCAGTATCCATTGGTATCTGTCTACAATAGATCCGGCACTGTGTTTATGATGGAAACCATAATGCATAGAAGAACTCTTATCCCTTTAAATGGGTCAGCTGATAAATAACCAGGGCTGTGGAGTCAGTAAGACAAAGCACCGACTCCAACTCCTCAATTTCCTCTAACTCCGACTCCCTCATACATGGCGCATGCTTAAGTGATAACTTTAAACAAACTTTGCATAAATGAATAGTACAGATATGTCTATAATCTATGTGTTACTGAATATCTTTACTCAGAATTTTCAGTATCAGGCTTTTCTCTGGGTACAGCTCACTAAGGGCCTGGTGTATGAAAACTGTCTAGGCCTAAGGCTTTCTTTGTTGCCCATAGCAACCGATCAGAGCTCCCCTTTCATTTCTCCAGAGCACTATATGAAATGAAAGGGGAGCTCTGATTGGTTTCTATGGGCAACAAAGAAACTTCTACACCTAGACAGTTTTCATACATAAGGCCCGAGGTGTTTTACATCAGAGGAAAAGCCAACTAAAACATAAAGCAGAGAGAACATGCACTGGACAATTGATTTATACACAGTTTATTGTAAAGTTTAGATATACTAAGTAGTACTTGCCTTAAAGGGGTTCTGTAGTTCTTTTGAACTGATGATCTATCCTCTGGATAGATCATCAGCATCTGATCGGCGGCGGTCCGACACCCGGGACCCCTGCAGATCAGATGTTTGAGAAGGCAGCGGCACTGCAGGAGCGCTGCGGCCTTCTCACTGTTTACCGCAGGCCCAGTGACGTCACGACTAGTATCACTGGCCTGGGCGGGGCTAAGCTCCATTCAAGTGAACAGAGCTTAGCCCCGCCCAGGCCAGTGATACTAGTCGTGACGTCACTGGGCCTGAGGAAAACACAGAGAAGGCCACGGCGGGGGTCCCGGGTGTCGGACCCCGCTGATCAGATGCCGATGATCTATCCTGAGGATAGATCATCAGTTTAAAAGAACTGCAGAACCCCTTTAAAGGGGTTTTCTCAGCACATTGATTCCCTGGCTGACTGGCAGTTTGCACTCACACTGTCTCCTCAGGCAGTTACTCAGTCACCCTGTCTCCTCAAGCAGTATTAGCATATATTATCGTACTCTGACAGAGCAGGAGATTGTGATCTCTAACAGGTAAAGCCATGCTTCTCAGTCCTCACAACACTTGTATCTTTTGCTTACTGCAGGTAATCACTCAGAGCTCAGTCCCATCATTCTTCCATCAGATAACAGTCTTTCTGGTCTGCAGGTCACCATAGAAACCTGTATGCAGTGAGAGACCTGCTGAACTGTCTATAGTTCATGACTAAAGTAAAATCTACGGACTACTGTAGTTAGAAAATGTCTTCTTTTAACTGCCCCTTTATGTTGAAAGCTAATCTTTGTAACTAGTGAGAAAACCCCTGTAATCCTGTTTTCTCCAGCAGATCTGAGATGAGTGCAGCCATTCCTTCCCAGTGCCTTTTTCCTCTGATCTGTAGCAGAGGAGCTTCTTCTGAGCATGTACATAAAGGGCAGCACACAGTCATCTCAACTGAAAGCCTAGATCCTTAGTTCAGGAATAGAACAGGCATTTATAGGATATTTCATCATTTTCCCAAATTTTTATGCTAATCATTGAATTCTGTTCTTATTTATATTTTACCCAACTTTTTTGGAATCGAGGTAGAATATTAATAGGGTGCATGGGGGGAGGGGGGCGGAAACGCATCTACACCATATGTGTTACGGATTTCACATTTATCGAATTCACTAGTTAGTGCAAAAAGATACATTACTTTTATCCTGTGTGTCAGTATGGTTACAGAGATACCAAATTTATATTAGTTTTTAATCAAGGTACATTACACTTTTCTATAATATCTTCAGGGCTGTCATTTTAAAAACAATTTCGATGGACATCCCCTTTAAGTAATAACTTAAGAACCATGTGTAGCACTCTTGAGTTTGTGATTTTTTAAGTACGGTTTCAAAAATACTTGCCAAAGTGACAGGAGCTGGTGATGCTACGGACTCAATTACTATTTGTTTTACCCCCGGGGAGCTTTCTTCCTGAGCTCATCCTCCAGTTACTTAGTGGGGAAGCGCTTTTTATATGGGGCAGATAGAAACTGATCTGAGAAGTCTTCCGGAATGTTTTTAGTCAGTGTCCTGACAACTTTTGCTCAATTAAAGAAGAACTCCCGACAAAAAATTTATTTCCACCTAGAAATGTACATGATATAATCTGTAGTGAATGTCATTTTCTTACCAGTGTCTGAATTTTTGAGTTATATCATCCTGAAGTTTCTTATCTGTGTAATGTGACCAGCAATTAGACCCACCAACTCACACATAGACTCATGTGTGGACAGGAAGTCTAATTCTCTATGTATTCCTATGAGACTGAAAGTGAGGCTCCCATAGGAATGAATAGAGCAGTTACTGGCTTTCTGTCCTGGGTCAGTTGGAGGTCAGGGAGTTGGTCACATGACCCAGCTACAATAAGAAGAGAGGTTTTTACTCACAGAAACAGTCACTGATAAGAAAATGACAATCACTACAGATTATATCATGCACCTTTCTAACAGGTCAGAGAATAAAAATTTTTGCGGGAGTTCTTCTTTAAGTTACTACACAGGAAGTTATAGTAATAACACTGCCCTCTATGTATAAGAACATGGATCTGAACAGGTCAAAGATTTCACTAACAGGATAAATTTTGAGTACTGGCTATACTAATGGAACACTTTAACGGGGTTGTCCAGTGGTACTACATTTTTTATATATGGATCACAGTGGGTGAAAAATTTAAAAAATAAGCAGCCATACTAACCTTCACTGGTTCCCATCACTGCCGTTCCGATACTGCTCCAGTGCTACTTCCTGGTCTCCGCTTGACAAGTAGGAAATGGCCGCTCAGTTGATCTCTGGCCACAGCGGTAACCACCGTGGTCCTTTCCTAGCATTTCCTGTGTGTCAAATTGAAACCTATGGAGTGGTGACTGGTGCAGTGTCCGAATGGCAGCAGCAGGGGATCGGTGATGGCTCTTCTTTTTTAATCTTTAACCCACTGACAGTCAAATATAAAAGATGACCTTTGGACACCCCTTTAATCCTTAATCTTTTTAGGCAAGACAAGAAGAAAAGAACTTTCCACTGTCCCTTAGGGTCCATTCACATGTCCGCAAATTGCGCATCTGCAAAACACGGACACAGGCCATGTGCATTCTGCATCTTGCGGACCGCACATGGCCGGCGTTATTATAGAAATGCCTTTTCTTGTATGTGGCTGCGGACAAGAATAGGACATGTTCTATATTTTTTGCGGGGCAGTGGAACGGAAGTGCGGATGCAGACAGCACACGGTGTGCTGTCCGCATCTTTTGAGGCCCCATTGAAAATGAACGGGTCCGCTCCCGTTCCGAAAAATTGTGGAACGGACGCGGCACCATTTTGCGGACATGTGGATGGACCCTTAGATGGTTAATGCTGAGATACTTAGAGTAGTTTTACACTTGCAGCATAGTTCCAGAAGGAGTATAATAGGGTCCGGCGGAGTTCTGTTCTCTACCCGGCATATATGGCGGCATTCGGCCAGACAAAATATCCCTGCATGCCAATGGGGCCGAGAGGCATTGCGCTAACAATCAGTAATGCTGGACCCAGAGAGTTTTGGCAGACTGTTCTCTGCCGGAACCATGCCACGAGTGAAAGAAACCTTAGGAGGTACTCAAGACTCTCTCAGCTCTACTTGAAAGTCCTCCATGATCCCACTGTAACGAGAAGCACACTACAGAGATTAGAAACCCTAGACAAACGACGGAACGCAATCATCCCACGGCAACAGAAGACAAGTTCTTCTAATTAACTACTCAAAGTCCTAAACTCCATACGTAACGATGTCTTCTTCTGGAGTGCTTTCATACGCGATGTCACAGTTCATCATCGGCTGCTGGCGCCTCAAAGCTATCACAAAATGCAGGAACTTGCTG
Source organism: Rhinella marina (assembly GCA_900303285.1). NCBI lineage: Eukaryota > Metazoa > Chordata > Amphibia > Anura > Bufonidae > Rhinella > Rhinella marina. The sequence goes on along the minus strand of ONZH01016139.1, from coordinate 166,679 downwards.
CAGTTTATTCATGGCTCTTACCATCGAAGAACTTCAATTACTTCCCTGGGACTGAGATTTTAGGAAATGTGACTAAAAGTTGGACCGCGCTGCAGGCATCTGCTGGTAAAAGATTATCAATGGGAAGGCGGGCGGCAGATGGGAATATAGCTGCGGCGATTAACATGCTTTGCATATGACTGAGCAGAATATTTAGTCGATGTAACGTCTGGCAGAGGTCGCCTGGCTTCTGTGTCTGCCAGTCTTCAGAGTGCACAGCGGTTAAATATGACTCCGCAATGTGCTGCGTGCCACTCAAAGGAGCGATGAGAAAGGTTTCAGAATTATCAGCAATAGTACAGACATGCACGAGCGTTTCAACCACCTAAGTTAATAAGCAACCCAGAAAAAACACAGAGATTACGAGGTTTGCTTTCGAAACGCATTAAATTTACAAAAGTTAATATGTAAATATTACAATCAACATGGACCATACCAGCCAATCAAAGCAGCATCTACAGATAAGTCCACCCTTATCTTAGCCCAAATCTGGTTAAAGGGGTTGTCTCACTTCAGTAAGTGGCATTTATCATGTAGAGAAAGTTAATACCAGGCACTTACTAATGTGTGATTGTCCATATTGCCTCCTTTGCTGGCTGGATTCATTTTTCCATCACATTATACACTACTCGTTTCCATGGTTACAGACCACCCTGCAATCCATCAGCAGCAGTTGTGCTTGCACACTATAGGAAAAAGCGTCAGCTTATGTGCGCTCCCATGGTCCCGGCCACCAAACAGGCCGGAACTTTTCCCTCTAGTGTGCAAGCACGACCACCACTGATGGATTGCAGGGTGGTCGTAACCATGGAAACGAGCAGTGTATAATGTGATGGAAAAATGAATCCAGCCAGCAGAGGAGACAATATGGACAATCACAATACATTAGTAAGTGGTTTGTATTAACTTTATCTACATGATAAATGCCATTTGCTGAAGTGAGACAACCCCTTTAATTTCCCTATCAGTATGCCTTTGGAGTGTTGAAGGAAACCGAAGTACCCGGAGGAAACATAAAATATACTGTAGTGCTCGCCACCTTGGCTCCACTGAAAATGCTTCCATTCCGCAAACAAGCGCAGGAGAAGCGCCAGCCCACAGTAACATATGCCCAAGAACTCAATTCTAGCTCTCTGATAAATATCCACAAAAACAACAGATACAATCCAAAGTCTACGCGTTTCAAACGGAAAAAGGTCCTTGCTCATGACATAAGCAGGGCCGAAGTAAATAACGATTTAAAACCACAATGGACCCATCACCGGCATAATGAGCTGTAATCAGGAAGACCTGGAACGACGAGCTGAAATAATGACGATCTACACCAAATCTCCATAAATTATAGAACAGTAGAAGCCCACACAAAGACGGGGAGAACATACAAACTCCATGCAGATGGTGATCTTGGTCAGATTCAGACCTAGGACCCCAGGACTGCAAGGCACCAGTGCTAACCACTTTAATCATTATGTTTGCTTTTGGTAAAGGTAACATCCTTAAAGATAAAAATCCATGCAACCAATGGTGATGCTGCCTTATTTAGGATATAGTGACGGTATTTAAAGGGGTTATGCCATATTTGATGTAAAAAATAAAAACAGAAATCATATAGAACATGACAATCTCTAACAAAGCTAGAACCAGCCCTGTACCTCACATGGATCCAGAGATCTCCACATTCACTGCTCCAATTATTCTGCTGGCAGCTCAGGGGACATGTCCTTTCTGCTGCAGCTCTCTCCCTGTAACTGCCACAGCTTCTAATAGAACATAAGGCTGGTGGCAGTGAAGGCTATGTACACCTTTGGGGGCAATTTTTTTATTATTGCCTTATAACTATTTTGACCTAAAAATCACTTTTTCAATCGGTCTTTATTAACAATATGGAATCCTTTTTTGTGTACAGAGCACAGAAGCTGTACTAGCTGCCTGTGGATTTTTTCCCAATTCCGTCATCTGAGGAGCAGACGGACTCCTTATCTCTTCTCTCTCACATCATAAACACTCATTACAGCTCAATCCTTACCTTACTGATAAGAATGTGGCTTAAATAAGTGTCTATGACCTCTCAGTAGTTTACAGATAAGAGTAATTAGATGACCAGCACAAAATCAAAGTGAAAGTACCAGTTACCTAGCTAGACAAACAGTTAACCCTTTGTGACTGAACAGCTCAACATTTTTAATAAAGACCAATTGAAAATATGATTGTTAGCCAAAAATAAGTTAAATGCAATAATAAAAAAAAAGACTCCAAAGGTGTACATAACCTTTAAACTGAGCACGTGCGACCAGCTCAGTGAGACGGACAAAAAAAATAAGGAAAAGAACAAACAGCAGATGGCGCTCTACAGATACATTTTATTGAATAGTTTTAGTTACATGCAATTAAAAGTATGCAGATCCAGGTGCTGGTTTGAAAAATAGAGAATATGATTCGTGACACAGCCATTTTAACCCCTTCCCGACCAGCGCCGTACTAGTACGGCGCTGGTCGGGTCTTTAAAGATGGCGCCCGCTCCTGAGGAGAGCAGGCGTCATGGCTGCGGGTGAACTGCTATTTCATGTAGCAGACACCCGCGGCTCATGTCCGCAACCGGCAGTAATGCCGATCGCGGACATTTAACCCCTCGGACCGTCCTGACCACAGCACCCGAAGGCAGCAAACACCGGAAGCGCGTGCTTCTGGTGTTGCTCCGGCTCCCCCATGTGGTGATCGGAGGAGCCGTAGTGTGCCTGCAGCAGCCCCTGTCATAGTAAATGACAGGAGGCTACTGCATAGGCTTTCCTATGGAGCCCTTCTGTGTAATAGGGCTCCATAGGAAAGCATTGAAATCCTCATAGACTCCAATGCTAATGCATTGGAGTCTATGATATAAGCAATCAAATGACTACTAGTTGTAGTTCCCTATGGGAACTACAAAAAGGGGAAAAAATTAAATTCATAAAGTTATAAAAAACATTTAAAAAAAAACATAAAAGTTCAAATCACTCCCCTTTTCCCGAAAATAAAAATATAAAAAAAATGAAAAAATACACATCATGGGTATCGCCGCGTGCGAAAACGCCCATATTATAAAAATTTATTTCCCATACTAAAAGCAGCGAAACGGAAAAAAAGCGTCAAAATGGCCGATTCGCCATTTTTTCCTAAAAAATAAATAAAGAAAGAAAGAAAGAAAAAGCGATCAAAAAGTCATACACTCCCCAGAATGGTATCAATAAAAAGTTCAGATCTCCCCGCAAAAAATGAGCCCCCATACAGCTCTGTACACATAAATACCAAAAAGTTATAGGGGTCAAGATATGACAAAAAAAAAAATTCCAACTTTATAATTATTTTCTCACTATCAAAACCCAAGAAAAACTATACATATTGGGTATCGCCGGTAGAATTAAAGTAACTGGTCAGTCAGGAAGGACACACCCCCGCTGGCAGGTTTTCTGAGAGATTTTGGCGCGGCTATAAAATTACTCATGTGAACGTCCCCTTAGGGTTTTCATGAGCTAGTCCAACGTGCGGTGAATTTACAACTGATCACAATTACGCACTAATAACGCAACGATAGATCTGCTAACACCAGCTTGTTGACAGTTTCCCAGAAACACATTTGGTGTTAGTTAAAAATGCAAATAACAAAGAGGCTCCATTTTAATTCATGGAACGCAGAGCTGATAAGAACTGTACATTGTACGGCCGGCAATCTCCTAAATGGTGATAGTAAAAGTGCGCTTCTTGCTCTTCTAATAAGAGATGATGCTCGCTGCTCCTCTGCTATGCAAATGCTTCTCCAAAACTTGGCAGTCTTCTTCCCTGCTACTTGTGATTACGCTTTTGCCAGGACCCTATAATCCCAACCAGAAGTTTAAGCTCATGACCTAGTTTATCAAAGGGTATGTCACTGACCTGGCGAATAAAGATAACGTAACTATAATACCATAGTATGTGTCTCGTGTCTGCAGCCTTCAGATAGTCTTGTCATCCTGAAACGGGCCTTCAAAAATCAGGCGGATTACGCAATAAATTCTCTGAAGACAGCGATAGCAATGTATCGTCGTGCTAATGCCTTGTAGCGTGGTCTGTATTATTACATTACTGTCCTTGTAAGCGGAAAGTTGTTGCTGATAAAGTGATTCAGGCATGTCCTCGTTTCCACAGAATCTTTGGTTGGGTAAAAGACTTAACCACAGTAGGACCTAAATGGAGTCCTTCATCAGGACACCATGCCTTGTAGGGCTGGCTTAGCTGAATGTAATGATACCTTTCATTTAGCGACTCATTGCTTCGTTCCGGAGAAAGAGTCCTTATCTCTTTCCATATGCAAATCCAGGTGCACTGAGGGCGGGCTCAAGCCACTGTGCACTCTTGCTCCTCCTGCTTCCTCTGCCAGCCCCTCCCTCCCTCCCCTTCTTGATGGACAGAGCCAGTTGAGATGACTGTGCATGAAACTGGGGGAAGAAGAGGCTGGCAGAGGAAGCAGGAGGAGCAAGGGCGCACAAAGTGGCTTGGGCCCGCCTTTGGTGCACTTAATTGGTCATTTGCATATGTATTACAAGTACTTTTTCTCCAGAATAAAGCAGCAGATTGCCAAGTGAAAGGGATCATTGTGTCTGGACAGTAATTTTCCTGATGACAGGTACCCTTTAAAAAAGTTATGGGCAATTTTTAAAAATATATTATTTGTTTTATTGCATTTTAGTCATTTTGGTCTAAAAATCATTTTTCAATTGGTCTCAATTAAAATTTTCAAGAGTTATCAACAGTGCTGTACTTGGCTATCGCCTACAGTACAGAAGAGAATGAATCAGAACATAGAAAAGGGCCCCTGTTCTCAGGTTAGGTGGGGTCCCAGTAGTTGGCCCTCCATCGATCAGTGAGTTATCCCCTATCTTTTGTATAGGGGTTCTTTGAAAACCTGGCACAACCCCCTTAAAGTGGTTCTCTGAGATCGGGATCTTCTTTTTACATTGCAAGGCAGGGTGTAAGGATAAAAAAAAAACCAAAACCTGCCATTGGCCCTATCAGGGCTCTGCTCCTTTTTCCTCCACTTCTGGTCCCTTCTGGACTATAAGTGTGACATGCCATCTACACGGACAGGGGCGGACTGGGAACTTAAGGTGGCCCTGGTAAAAAAAAAAACAACTAAAAGTGGCCCCATTTTGTAGGCAGGTCCAAATTAACAGAAGGAGGGTCAACACAAGTAGGCAGGGTCAACAATACTATAGTGCAAAATACCATCCCAGCAGAACCAAAGAACACAGCTTAGTACAATATACTGGCCCTCAGTGGTGGCCATCAAAAGCTACCATCTTCTGGCCTCCTCCTCCAGTTGTCTATGGAGCAGGGGGCTTAGGAGGTGAGGTGCAGGCCACAGCAGTTGAATTCAGGAGGACATGTGCGGCCACTGGCTGGGTACATGAGTACCCAATCCTCACAGCGTTACTGTTAAGAACTAGTTGTATCCGGTTAGCAACAGAGAAAAGGACTTGTGTGGCCCCCTGGGGGCATCGGTCCACTGGGAAATTTCCCTAAAAGGTCCAGGCCAATCCGCCCCTGTACACGGATGTCACCACTGCTAGCCAATCAATGGCCTCATCAGCAACATGTTCAGGCACGGTGTGAGACCACTGCCACCACTGAGGACATTGAATTGTCATCAGCAGCAAAGTGCGTGTAGATGGCTTCAAACTCCCGATCCAGCAGGGCCTGGAAGTGGAGGCGAAGGTACAGTAGCTCGTCATTGGAACCAGATCGTCGGTGACAGGTCTTTTTTTTGTTATTTTTAATTCCTGGACCCTGCCTGGCAATATCAAAAGGGGTTCTAGGTCTGGGAGAACTCATTTAAATCTAATGAATGAAATCAAAATGCAGGAGACATTTCTTTAAAACCCTTTCTATAGTACACAAGACGGTTATTTCATTTCTAGGTTGGTTGTTACCGCTAACTGCTTTTCTACCTGCTGGGTGGTGTTTTTGAAATATTTTATTGCATTGTTGACCTCACACAATGGAATGTCTGAGGGGTCTGCATTGATTTTTCTTTTTTCTTTGGTCTCTATTTTGTAGAGAGGTTTATTGAGTGCAATGGAAGGTGACCAATTCTTACGGGTAAAATATGATTCATCCTTTTTTTTAATATATCCTTGTTCAGGGTTCTTTTCACATAACGTAGTTGAATTTAAAAACTAATAATAGAAGTTCTTATAATGTGTTTTTCTAGGATCTAGGTGAGATGTGAATAGCTTGTAATAGCAAACAATAATTTGAAATTGTAGGACAGCAAATAACTTCTCGACCCTCTGCCCACTTCTTCATATGTTGGATCGGAATTAAAAAGCAGCTCGATCAATCACATCATGCTTGCAGTGTTGGACTTTTTGAGGCTCGCGTTGCGATCCCGTCACTTCTCTGACATCCTGAGCTCGGCAGGTGTTGTGTGACTAGGGTCGTCATGTAGCCCTAACCTTATACACATGACCAAAGACTTAGGGCGACCACATACATTAGTCAAACTCACAGATTTCATTGGGTCTGGTCTACTGTTTATAGGCGAGTCAAAATGGCAGAGGCATTTCCAAGTGCCTGCAGCAGTCAAGTCAATGCCAGAGGTGGCAGCAGCTTATTCTCCTCTCCCTATTAAAAAACAAGTCCGAGGCACAGGCTAGGGGCACTTTAGGAAGACTAACCCCGAGCGGGGAAAGAAGTTAATTATACAATATAGAGAACGTATGGAGGACTAGAGGATCTGGGTTCACCCATGGAGCAGATTATGTTTTGGGTTTGGTTGGATAAGTTGGGGAATTTTATGGGGTAAAAAATGGGGAGCAGAGGGCAATTGTCACTTACTTTGAATTATTGCAGATGGTTTTCATTGAATACTGCGATAAGAAAGACGCTGATACCATTGTAATCTCAATGACCGTGTCAACTCCTTGGGGGGATTTTATCATTAGGAGGATATCTGAAGTCAGTCTGTGTTGGAGTATTTTGTGCCACATTTATCAAATGGCACAGGTTGTTTGATAAATTTGGCTTAACCTTAAACCTTACACTTCTGTCTAGAGAAGCTACTCCACTTTTCCTACTCCACCCTCCTCCTCGAGTGAGATTACGACTATTTTGCGATTTTTAAAAAAAAGTCTCAATGATAAATCTGGAGTGAAACTCATTAACATAGCTAACCACACCCACTTTCCCACCCATATTATAAAACTGGAGTGAGTGGTGTACACATGCAAAAAGTTGACAAATTTTGCGCAAGTTAGTGTAAAAAGTCGCAAATTGTTGAGCAATCTCATAAATTTTGCGCATGGGAGTGCAAAAAAGTCGCAAAAGCCCTATTTTGCGACTTTTTGATGCCAGAATTCTGGAGTGAAGGTATGATAAATCAGGGCCAAAGTCTTTTATTTGTCACCTTGTATACCTCTGCTTTTCCCCTAACAAAATGTTTTTGTTTTTTGTTTTTTAAAAAAAGCCAGGGCAGGCTACGAATATGTGTATAGGGGAGTCAGGTTTAGTAGATGTTGGACGAGTGTTCAGCCAAAGTTTATGAGCAGCATAAAGTCACCCATAGATACAGGGTCGTGTTACATTATTACGATCATTTCCAACTTTCAACGTTGGCGCCACGTTGCCCATGGAGGAACGTGTTGAAAGCTGGATTAGTGGGTATATAAGGTGTGCGATAGGCTGTCTGCACACATATCCCTCATTGGGTATATATGGTGTGTGATAGGCTGTCTGCACACATATCCCTCGGTGGGTATATAAGGTGTGCGATAGGCTGTCTGCAAACATATCCATCAGTGGGTATATAAGGTGTGCGATAGGCTGTCTGCACACATATCCCTCGGTGGGTATATAAGGTGTGATAGACTGTCTGCATACATAGCCCTCAGTGGGTATATAAGGTGTGGTAGGCTGTCTGCACACATATCCCTCGGTGGGTATATAAGGTGCGATAGGCTGTCTGCACACATAGCCCTCGTAGCTCTCAAGGATAAAAGGCACAAAAAGGGATGATTGTTGGCTTTCGGGCCAAAGGTGGTATTTCTGACACTGTGCAGTTCGTAAAATGTTTTTGTGCTGCCGAAACGAAAATATGAGTGGACAAAGGGCATCATTGTGAATAAGTGACATGGAAATTGAGGAGAACTATGTGCCATTGATATGAGGGGTGAACATAAGCTATGAAGGTGTGTAAGGAAGAACCAACATGCTACAGTGGAGCAGCTCACCACCAAAATGAACCAGCTATCAGACATGTGTCTAAAGCAACAGTCCAGAGAACCCTACTGCGTATGGGGCTCCAAAGCAGACAGACGGTCACTGCACCTCTGCTAACAAAGTTGCATTGGCAGAAAAAGCTTCAATTTTCGATGATATATCAGAGTTGGACCTCAGTTGATCATAAGCTGGTGGTGGCAGCATTATGGTCTGGGGAATGTTTTCATAGCATTCTCTGGGTCCACTCATCCATGTGGAAGACACTCTCAACTGCTCTGGGTATAAATCCATCCTTGCAGATCACGTACACCCATACATGCTGATTGTCTTCCCTGGGCGGATGGGATCTTCAAGACATGTCACATAGTTAGAAATGTCCGAAATGGGTTGGAAGAGCATGACCAAGACTTCCAAGGACTACCCTGACCCCCTAATTCCTCAGACTTGAACCCAATTGAGCATCTGTGTGCGACCAACTCGATCACTGTGTTCACTCTATGGATCCTCCCCAAGGCCACTTTCCAGCTGCTGTGGGATGCACTGCAGTCAGCATGGCTTCAGATACCTGTGACAGCCTCAGGATAACCTCTTTTCAAAATGCAACCATTGACGGTCAGGTGACCATCAGACACCCAGCACTTCCTGATATCCTCCAACTATAAACCTTCTCCAGGGAAAGCTGCATGTGGCTTTCCAGAAGAATGGACAACCATGTAGTCTCAAATAGGAGCTGCTCTTTACAGAGCCTCTTCCATGGCTACTTGAGGTGGGACACCCTTTTATGATGTCCACAGGTCCTGATAAAAAAAAAAAATGCAGAGATTTTTTTAAGCATAATGCTCAGAAGGGATTACAAAAACATTACTTACCCTTAGTGATCCCCTGCTGATGTTCTGATGTCACTCAGATCCTTGCTGCTCTTCACTTTCTGGTCCCAGCGATACATGCTGAAAATGCCAGGAAAGCTTGTGACTGGTTGAGTGGGCCTGGCATTTTGGGCGTGTCAACCCAAGTCCAGGAGGAGAAAAGATGGAGGTGGGTAATGATTTTTGCTTATTTTGAACTCTTTCTGATCATGATACATCAAAAAAACTCTAACTGGAAAACCCTTTTAACTGTTGCCCAAGAAATGGCTGTTACAAGTCCGGTTCTTGCATTTGTGGATTCAGAGGAGAAGTTGGTGCGATGTAAGGTGCTTCTTCCCCTTAAGGACCACCCACTGTCTTTTGCCGTTGCTGTTTTGGAGGGAGCTGAGAGCTTCTGTGAGCGCTCTATAAATGAACCGTAACTAACAGCTCCAGCGATTAGAGCAGCCATTTTCTCTACAGCCAGGATCTGAGGTAGCTCCAATCCCAACTGTCAACCCTTTGACTGCCACAGTTTGTGACTACAGCATGATCAAAGGGGATTTCCTAGTGAACTGATCCTAGTTGTAGAGGGAGCTGAGAGCTTCTGAGTGCACTCCTGCTCTATAAATGAACCGTAACTAACAGCTCCAGCGATTAGAGCAGCCATTTTCTCTACAGCCAGGATCTGAGGTAGCTCCAATCCCAACTGTCAACCCTTTGATTGCCACAGTCTGTGACTACTGCATGATCAAAGGGGATTTCCTAATCGGAGGCCCTTTGCAGTCCGCCCTGGGGACCTAGAAAGGACCTGATGAACGTAAATTCAGTAATCCCGCTGTTAGGATACACTAGTGTTACTCTAACCGTCCAGGAGTACGCTATCACTTTATAAGTATAAAATAATGTAAGACAGCAACTCCTTAATGGGATTATAAAAATGAGAAAATAATAAAAAAATTTAATGAAAAAAAAAACTTGCAAAAGAAAACAGGAATTAGATGTACCGGTAATTCGACTTCCAGGAATCCCTCATGACAGCACCACAGGAGATTGCTGCACCCCTTGACCTTCTGTACTTAGGACAGGAAATAGGTCAAAATCTCCCCTCCCACCTCCACCCTTCAGTGTTTTCCAGGTGGACACTTATTTATTAAAACCATAAGAATTCTACATGCTAAATTCATATAGAAGCTAATAGGGAAGGGAATGAACGGGAGCTGTCATGAGGGTTTCCTTGAAATCAAATTACTGCGCTGATGAAGCTGGTGGCTCGCCAGTGGAATGCGTTGCACAGAGTTATATCCTCTCATCATGTTTGTTATTTTTATTGTTTAATAAAGGTTTGTGGTGTGTTTAACGCCCCTTCGACCTGACATTTTTTTTCCTCAGCTCCTCATTACATCTGCCTAGAAACGGGTTTACTTATCAAATGCGTAAGTATCTGAAAATATTGATGATCAGGAGGAGGTAAGGCCTCTGTATCAGATACCGGGCAGAAAAGATGAGAAGAAAAGGAGAAGATTGACACCGAAGACTAGTTCATATGGTAAGTACTACTGAGGAAAGAGCCGAGATCGCTCCAGTTCCAAATATAGTGTAACGCCACGCACAGAGGCCACGTGGCAGCACACTAGGTATAGAGACCATACAGCAACACGCCAGGCACAGAGCCCAATTGGCAGCCAGGCACAGAGACCACGCGGTAGCACACTAGGCATAGAGACCACACAGGAGCACACCTGGCACAGAGGCCACGCAGAAGCACGCCAGACACAGAGTCCAAATGGCAGCCAGACACAGAAACCACGCAGCAGCTTGCCAGGCACAGAGGCCATGCGGGAGCACGTCAGGCATAGAGGCCACGTGGCAGCATGCCAGGCACAGAGACCATGCGGCAGCAAACCAGCCACACAGGCCACGAAGTGCAGCCATCTTAGATAGCAGAAGAAGAGTCCGAGAACTGACGGATTTGCAGTTAAAAAGATGAAAAGGAGGGCACCATGTAAGTGCTGTTTGTTCCCCAGTCAATGTGATTTTTTTTTTTCTTGAACCAGAGGGTCACTTTAAATTCTGAACCTTGGTCCAGCCAACACAATCTCTGGTGGATTATTGCCACTAAATCACGACCCATAATTCTCCATGAGGTTGGAAGCGACTGATTCTGTATCTTATTATTCTGAATTCCCGACAGATAAATGTTCCATTAGAAACGATCATGTCTCTCCCGTGTTTGACAGCTCAGAGATGAAATTAATATGCACGGTGAGTGAAGTACCTCTGTTCGCTCTGACCTACTTGAAAGGTGAACGTCATTAAACTCTGCCTTTGGAAGTCACAGGGAAACTGGAATGCTTCCTGACAGGTATAAAGGCAATGCATTTTATTAATAGATACTTCTCCCGGAATTCATATGTTTGCTTATAATTAGTCTTGCTTTGTATCCTAATCTCCGCCACACACTCTGCTCTGAACCTGCTCCATTATAGAATTGTACCAAGATGGATCACTGCTCTCTGCGGAAACACGGCAGAAGCTAAAGTGAATGAAAATAACCAATGTCAATGGTTTAATGAAGTGTCTACACACAAACACATAGTGGAATAGGTATGCGGCAAAAAGAAAAAAAAATCTGGTTACCTTAAAGGGGTATTCCGCGATTTTATTACTGATGGCTTAGGATAGGCCATCAATATCTGATCGGCGGGGGTCCGACACCCTGCACTCCCACCCGTCAGCTATGTCAGTGTAGCTCCAGCACTGGAAATGCAAAGTTCCTTTCACTGTGAAGCGGACAGAACTGGAAACTGCAGAGCTGCTCCTATTGACTTCAATGGCATCAGAGACGCAGGAACCAGCTATGGTATATCTACCACATAATGGACAGAGATGTTGGTTTCTGGTGTTGGGAGTGCAGGGTGTCGGATATTAAGGGCATACCCTGACAACAGGGGTGCACCTAACCTTTCTGCTCCCTGAGGCAAAAACTGAAACAGCGCCCCCTCCCTCCCCAATGCCAATTTCCTAACCTAATCCCTTTCCTTCAGTCCATGGCCCTTCCTGTGCCCACCTCTTGCCCCTACCTGGTGCTGCCTGAGGTGATTGCCTCATCTGGCCTCATTGGTGGTGCACCCCTGCCTGACGACAGGTCATCAATAACCAAACCTTGGAATACCCATTTAAACAGGACCTTTCACATCCTCTAATAATGACAGCCGTCTTTACCTGGTTAAAGGGGTTCTCCGAGATATATATATTGATGATCTATCCTCAGGATAGGTCATCAATATCAGATCGGCAGGGGTCCGACACCCGGCACCCCCGCCGTTTGGCTGTTTGAAGAGGAGGCGCGCGCCGTATCAGCGCTGCCTCCTCTTCAGTGTTTACATGCTGGCCGACTCGGGGGTAGTGGTGAGTAGGTGTAATTACACCTAACTGCCCCATTCATTTCTATGGGAAGAATCGCTCCCATACAAGTCTATTCATAGAAATGAATGGGGCAGTGAGGTGTAATTACACATACTCACCACTACCCCCGAGTCGGCCAGCATGTAAACACTGAAGAGGAAGCAGCGCTGATACGGCGCGCGCCTCCACTTCAAACAGCTGATCGGCGGGGGTGCCGGGTATCGGACCCCTGCCGATCTGATATTGATGACCTATCCTGAGGATAGGTCATCAATATTTATAACTCGGAGAACCCCTTTAAGGCCACCGCTGCACAGATTTCACAACTCCTAGCCCCCCCCCTAGGCACTAATCAGTGCCATTATTTTCGGTTTACAACATGCTATTGAGACCATGCGAAGGTCCCCAGCACTGATTCTTAATGTGGAGTCAACTGAGGCTCTAATGCTGTCAGTGCATATTGGACAGCTAAAGCTGACTGCACGATTGCTTGGGATTGGTGGGGGGTAGCTAGGAGAAAAAAAAAAAAAATAGTGGAGGAATCTACGCATGGGTGGCTATAACCTGTTAAGGGTGGCTCGTTGTTGGAGACTGTGTTAGGGCATCTGTCAGCAGTTTTGTACCTATGACACTGGCTGATCTGTTATATGTGCGCTTGGCAGCTAAAGACATCTGTATTGGTCCCATGTTCATACGTGGCCACGTTGCTGAGAAAAACGATGTTTTAATATATGCAAATGAACCTCTAGGAGCAACGGGGGCGTTACCATTACACCTAGAGGCTCTGCTCTCTAGACAACTGAAAGGAAATTAGAGACTCAGGTGTAACGGTAACGCCCTCGTTGCTCCTGAAGGCTCATTTGCATATAATAAAACATAATTTTTCTCAGCAATGTGGGCACATATGAACATGGGACCAACACAGATGTCTTCAGCTGCCAAGTGCACATGGAACAGGTCAGCCAGTGTCATAGGTAGAAGACTGCTGACAGATGCCTTTTAAAGGGACATCCAGGATTAGACAAAACTGGACTGTTGTTCTCTACAAACAGCGCCACACCTGTCCATCTGGTACCGCACCTCTGCTCCATTGAAGTGAATGGGGGAGAGCTGCAATACCTTACACGCATTTATACAGGAGTGGTGGTGTGTATGAAAGAAAGCAGCCGTGTTTCTCTATTCCTGGACAACTCAATGTAATGTATTGACTCTGCATATATACAGTATATATATATATTTTTTTTTTTAGGAAGGGCACCAAAAGACCAGTAGCCTAAGAACTACATGATCATCGAGCACAGTCAGTCGTCTGTGACATTTTCTCATAAATTCTAAATTAATATTTGTGTCTGGTTTATCTGGAAAATCGATATTCATTTTCCTTTGTGGCCGGTGACTTACAAGAAGCTGTGGACAACCTGGCTTGTTGTACAGTTATTAAAAGGATTCTTGGACAACAGATCGGCAGAGGTGAAAGAGCTTAAGGCTAGTTTCCCACTAGCGTTAGACAACTCTGGCAGGCTGTTGCGGCAGGGAGCAGCCTGCCGGAGATGTCTGGGTCTGGCACTGCCGGACGCTACCTGATACCCACTGGTCCCATTCGCTATAACAGGGAATGGCAGCGATCTGGCCGCAAACTGGCAGACATGCTGACAATCACCAGCTTAGTGCACTCTATTTTTCTGGCCAATTCTCTGCATATTTGCCAGGTTGCCGCCCAGTCACTTTTATAATGAACGGGGCCAGATGGCGATGCAGTAGCTTCCGGCAATGCTGGAATAGCCTTCCCAGTTCCATTCTCAATGTCCCTACTGCCAAGGTCTATACTCACATCTGCCATGAGCAAGGTGGACAACTCCTATCGGCATATGCATGCCATCAAAATGAAAGCTGGTTTCATTCTCAACCCAGAGAATCTAAGTGATCCATGACATTCTGCTCCCTGTTGTCCAATCTGGTTAAGAGTAAGAGGCCACTATTCTTGCACGAAGACTCTTGGCAAGGTGTAAATAAGAGATTTAGTAAAACTGAAAAACACAATTTCTGTAATGTAAAACTGATAAAATATTGCGCTATAAAATAAAGATATACATCCTCGATCGATGACAGTCCATTAAAGGGGTATTCTCATCTTAGACAATGGGGGCATATCGCTAGGATATGCCCCCATTGTCTTATAGGTGTGGGTCCCACCGCTGGGACCCGCACCTATAGCCAGAACGGAGCGGGGAGCGCTGCGCCTGGAGGACTCCAGGTTTCCGGGGGTCCGGCCACCACCAGGCGCAGCTCTCCGCGCCGCTCATAGAAATGAATGGGAGCCGGGCCGTGCATGCGCGGTGCGCTCCCATTCATTTCTATGGAGCCGACGGAAGTAGCCGAGCCAGCGCTCGGCTATTTTCGGCGGCCCCATAGAAATGAATGGAGGGCGGCTGCGCATGCGCAGTGCACCCTCATTCACTTCGGGGGCTCCGTTCTCGATATAGGTGCGGGTCCCAGCGGTGGGACCCGCACCTATAAGACAATGGGGGCATATCCTAGCGATATGCCCCCATTGTCTAAGATGAGAATACCCCTTTAAGTCTGAAAACTGCATTCCTCTAGGGATGTGGTGCCGCTCTCTCTCTAGCACAGCACGCATCCTCTTTTCATCTTCTAGCACTTAGACAAAGTCGTCTTCGCGAGACAGCCATCAGATCTACAAATGAGTGACGTTTATTCATAAGATTGATAACGGCGACCTGTAGGGAGGCTCACCCTGCAGAAATACCATGGCTAGATGTTGGTACACGGATACAGACTCATCATGCAAATTCAGTAGGTTGTAATCTAAGCAAACCGAGGGGGGGAAAACACACAGAAAATTCCCTATACCCCAATGTAAATGACATTCAATGGAAACAAAATGCTAAAGTAAAAAAGTGAAAAGGTGCTAAACAAAACACTCATGAATATAAAATGGACAGCACGATTATAACAACTGAAACGGCGGCACGGAAATAAATTAGAAAAGGGAACGTTTTTCAATTGGATCATTCTATTTTTTTTTAGCTTTTATGGAAGAATCCTGGGAACTAGATGGTAGTTTAGAAGTGGAATTAAAGGGGTTGTCCCACGAAAAATATTCTACAGTTTTCAAACCAGCACCTGGAGCTGAATACTTTTGTAATTGCATGTAATTAAAAAGTTTGTATAGCCACTGAGTTATTCAATAAAATGTATCTGTATGGTGCCACTTAATTTCTCATTTCTTTGACCTGCTCACTGAGGTGGCCGCACATGCTCAGTTTCATCTTTCAACTGCCTCCTGAGCTGTGATAGGCAGAGCTGAGACACGCCCCCTGAGCAAGAAAGACACTCCCCTTGAGCTGTCAGCTTGATATAAATCTAGCAGAGCAATGAATGTGGAGATCTCTGGATCCATGTGAGGTACAGGGCTGGTTCTAGCTTTGTTAGAAAGAAGTTGTAATTTACTAGGTAATTTCTGATTTTTATTTTTTACATTATTCATGGGATAACCCCTTTAAGAAGAGTGGTATTGGCCTGGAAATCTACCCAACTTTATCCAAGCAGTAAGGCCTCTTTCACACTCGTGATACTGATTGTGTCGGGATCCGTTCAGGAAAAAACTGATGGTTTTACACGTAAGTTCAATCAGTTAGGTCTGCACCCCATTAGTGCCCCCCTAGTATTATTAATGTCTGCATTAGAGGCCCCCCAGTACTAATAATGCTTCCATCAGTGGCCCCCAGTATTATTTATGCCTCCTTTTGTCCATGCCCCCACTCCCACAACTCATCTACTTAGGTAATTTCCTGCTATACCCAGTGAGGAGTGAATGGCCCCACATGATCAAGTGATGTTTTGTTTTTTGTTTTTTTTTTAATATTAACCCATGAAAGGCCATACCAGTTTTAATGGTCATTAGACATTAGCCATGTCCTACTTTTTGATGGCCACAAAAAAAGCGACAGTGTGAATAGCCCCATTGACTTCAGTTGATTATAAAAATGGTTGTGTGATGTCACTTAAACGACCTTTACATGCCCATTTTTCCTGTTGTTTTGAATGTAGCCTAAACATAAAGCTTTCTGCCAGGTTATCCATTACTGGGTTTCATGGAAACCCCAGATAGAATTCCTTGGCCTACATGATTATAATTATTGTCTGAGCAGCTAAGGATGAAGAACAGTCCATGAAAACTAATTATGTCAATCTCAGGAGTGATGTCACTTGGTTTGATAGCACTACGGAGGTTCAGACATCTAGGGGTGTTCCATCTGGGAAAGAAATATTAGAATCCTTGCTATCAAAAGGGACCTCTTCTCTACAGTTTCTCTAAAAATTACCACCTTTGCAATCAACTGATTGTTGCTTGACCGGCTCCTGGGTATCAGCTATTATCCTCTGCTTGGCGGACATGTTATACGGCACATGAGTGGCTAATTTGCTTCTGACCTTGCTTCTCCTTTAATACGTTTCTTCCGAGAAGTAGACAACTACGAACTGTGCAACCAACCATAAAATGCACTTTCTAATCTTCTCTTTTTAGGTCAGATTTTGGACTATTATTCCATTACTCTAGACAGGAAACACCTGAATACGAGCCACTGTAATAATTAGCAGCACATTTAAGATCAGAGCGTATAATCTCCAAGAGATTAAATTTCTAGAGAAAATTAAACTTCTTGCTGAATCAGCCAGCGCATCTCCGCATCTCCCCACTGTAATTGGTTCTTGCATTAAAAAACCTAATCCATTTTTTTTGTTTTTCATGACCACTTGTGTGTACTTTAGCAGAACTATTAGTTTCTTTACAAATCCATCCTCATTAAAATGACTTTCCCCCCCACCCTCGTGCTCTAAGATATTGGAAAAGGTGACATTCTTCAAATACTGTTTTATCAGTTCTTTATATGATCAAAACATTTTGGAATATTGAACGGTCTTATACCAAAAATAGGTCAAGCTTCCATTTACTTTCATGCCTTTAAGCGTTCTTTTTTAAAGTTTCAATCAGAAATGGCTATATTTGTATAATCCAAACGAGTCAAACCATTAATTTAAAAAAAAACAACACCTAATATACTAAAATTTAGGAAGAAGGTCCGTAAATTCATTAGCTCTGAGCTATTGCGTTGTGTTGAGTTTTGTATGAATTATATTCACGTCATAGAATCTACTGGAGATCTCTATCAATTAGCCAGAATGGTTCTTACTCTGGATTATATGGGAGTTCATTAATTTTAATGGGCCCGATGTCTCGATGGGACAACCCCATTAAAAGTGGTTTTCCAGGAGTAGAATATTGATGACCTCTCCTCAGGATAGATCATCAATATCTGATTGGTGGAGGTCTGACTCCCAACACCTCTGCCAATCGGTTTTGCCCAATGGCCTCTGTCTAGGACAGTGACATCATATTCATTGGTCACAAGGCCTATTTGCTGATCAGTTCCACTCAAGAGACTTGTTCACCAGAGTGCTGCTATCTCTTCAAACGTAAGATGATGTTGGGAGTCAGATATTGATGACCTATTCTGAGAACGGGCCATCGACATTGAAGTCATAGAAAACCACTTTAAAGGGGTTGTACGGCCATCTTAAATTTTTTGAAAAAGGCAGAGTGGTAATTGTCAAGAGTGGTCACTTCCTGTATTGAAAGAGACCAGAAAGCAAAGCAGGGCATGGGAACGGGAAGCATCAAGACAAGTGTCAGGGGATCGGAAAGCCAAGTATGTAGAGCCTCTTTTTAGAAGAAAAAAGAAAAAAAAGGATCAGAAAGGTGAGCAAATGTGGAACCTCTTTTAAAAAAATTTAAATGGCAACCCTTTAAGGGGTTACACTGAGCCTATTTAAATGGTCGCTATTCACACATTTAAAAAATGAACAAAAATAATTAAAATAAGAGGATTGAGGGCCCTGCTTGCAATCTATGATTAGATAGGGGTGAAAAAGTGTTTGTTTTGGTCCAGCCATCTTAACAAAATATGGAAGCAGACATAAAGCTGCCAGCTAATTTCTGTAGTGCTTCTAAGTGCATGGGGTATGGATATATGACAGTGGATCAGGTTTAACCTAATTGCTTGGGGTAGGTCTTTCCAGAGAACTGGTGCAGTTCGGGAGAAGTTTTGGAGCCGGGAGTGAGAGGTCCAATTTATGGTGGATGTCAGTTTTGCGTCATTGGAAGAGCATACAGCATGGGTAGCAGGGCAGACAGTTATAAGGGAGGAGATGTAGGGGTGCAGAGCTTTATGGGTGAGAATGAGTAGTTTAACCCCTTCATGACCGAGTTATTTTCCATTCTTTTCACTTTCATTTTTTACTCCCAGCCTTCCCAAAGCCATATTTTTTTACTTTTCCATTCACATAGTGGAATGAGGGCTTGTTTTATGCGGGACAAGTTGTACTTTTCATTTATGGTTGCATACAATGTAGTGGGAAGCAGTTAAAAAATGCCAAATGGGGTGGAATTAATTAAAAAAAACAACAACTATTTCTCTGGCCACTTGACCGACGTGGTCGCACATGCTCAATTCCATCCTTCAATTGTCATTAGCTGTATCTACTTTAGAAGTTGTAACAGTTTCAAGGAGAGAGCTGCCGCAGAAAGGACATGCTTCCTGAGAAATGACATGACCCCTCAGCTGCAGCAGAAAGTGTATGCCCTCTGAGAAAAGACATGGCCCTGAGCTGCCAGCTTGAAATCAATATAGCAGAGAAAGTGGAGCAATGAATGGGGAGATCTCTAGATCCATGTAAGGTACAGGGCTGGTTCTAGTTCAGTTAGAAAGACTGTAATATTCTATACTTTCTAATGTCTGATTTTCATTTTTTACATTAACAATAACCAATTTAATGTTATTTTTCTGTGTACTTATTTATCTAGTCTTCTACGTAGCCATTCATGAAGTGTTTGATGTAGCCTTCAAAGTAGCTGTTCATGTAGTTTTCAGCATAGCCATCCATGTCTTCGATGTATCCATCTGTGTATACTTTGACGTTGCCATCTATGTAGTCTTCAATGTATCCATCCATGTAGACTTCGGATTAGCCATCTATTTAGCCTTTGAAGTAGCCATCACTTTGCAGTTTTTGACTTAACCATCCACAAAGTCTTCAATGTAGTCATCTATGTGACCTTCGACATAACCATCCATGTAGTTCTCGACATTACCATCAATGTAGTCTTTAAAGTAACTATTAATGTAATCTTTAAAGTAACCATCCATGTCGTATTCGAACTACCAACCATCGATGTAGTCTTCGACATTACCTTCCATGTAGTCTTTGAAGTAACCATCCATGTAGTCTTTGAAGTAACCATCCATGTAGTCTTCGAAGTAACCATCCATGTAGTCTTCAAAGTAACCATCCATGTAGTCTTCAAAGTAACCATCCATGTAGTCTTCAAAGTAACCATCCATGTAGTCTTCAAAGTAACCATCCGTGTAGTCTTCAAAGTAACCATCCGTGTAGTCTTCAAAGTAACCATCCATGTAGTCTTCAAAGTAACCATCCATGTAGTCTTCAAAGTAACCATCCATGTAGTCTTCAAAGTAACCATCCATGTAGTCTTCAAAGTAACCATCCATGTAGTCTTCAAAGTAACCATCCATGTAGTCTTCAAAGTAACCATCCATGTAGTCTTCAAAGTAACCATCCATGTAGTCTTCAAAGTAACCATCCATGTAGTCTTCAAAGTAACCATCCATGTAGTCTTCAAAGTAACCATCCATGTAGTCTTCAAAGTAACCATCCATGTAGTCTTCAAAGTAACCATCCATGTAGTCTTCAAAGTAACCATCCATGTAGTCTTCAAAGTAACCATCCATGTAGTCTTCAAAGTAACCATCCATGTAGTCTTCGACATTACCATTCATGTAGTCTTTAATGTAGCCATCCATATAGTCTTTGATGTAACCATCCATGTAGCCTTCAACATAGCCTTCCCAGCAGTCTTCCACAAAGCCATAAACAGTCTTCTAAGTAGCCATCAATGTTGTCTTTGACATAGCCATCAATGTACTGTAGCCTTCTAGAATGTAGTATTATACGTAGTCATCTATAATTCTAACCATCTATGTATTCTTCTATGTAACTACATAGACATATATATATTTTTTTTACACCAATTTCATTTCCTTCCTTCCTCCCCCGAGCCATTCAACCTCTATAAAACATTCAATAATTGTACTATGATTATTAATTAAATATATCATAGAACAGGCATTTCTCAAATACCTGACAGCCTGTGAAACTTGCCATAAGCAAAGTGAATTCCATTTTCAAATAAAGAATTGCTCTGCATGCCTCCAATGCAGATATGAACATAGCCTTAGCCTTAATACAATATTTATTATTGGATGTGCACTCAACATATATCTAAGTTGGGTTAAAGATACCCCCTAGTTCAGAAAGACAATAAGAAAATAAAAGAAATGCTACAGATTTGCAGAAAACTAAATGAGACCTGGAGAAATCGACGTGTTTGCAGACAAAAGAACCCCAATGAGATGAGTGAAACAGACTTTTGAAAAATATTTGTGTCTGTGAATATGCCCTAAGATCTGTTCAAAAGCTTACAATCTGACGGCTTGTTCTACTCACCATTGGGTTTCATCAACAAAGAATCACAGGAGCAGAAGCTGCATGACTTATCATCCTTCTCTTTAACTACATAGCTAAGAAGGGAAGGTTAAAGGGTCCCTATTAGAGATGAGCGAGCAGTGCTCGGGTCCTGTGTGAAATGCCCGCAGGCATTGCGGATCCGTCCTCAGCTGCATGTAAGTCAATGAGGACGGATCGTTTGGTATGACACTCATACCAAACGGTTCCGTCCCCACTGACTTTAAGACGGGTGAGGACGAAACCGTTTGGTATGAGTGTCATACCAAACGATCCGTCCTCATTGACTTACATGCAGCTGAGGACGGATCCGCAATGCCTGCGGGCATTTCACACGGGACCCGAGCGCTACAGTGCTCGTAACGAGCACGTTCACTCATCTCTAGTCCCTATGGTGTGCCATAATAAAATAAGGCCTGTTTCACACTTGCGTTGTGGCTTTATGGTTTTGAGATCTGGCAGAGGGCCTCAAAACGGGAATTAAAAGGACGTGTGCCCTTTAATACATGCATCCGGATGCATACGTTTCGGCTGGATCTGGTTGTATTAAAATCTAAATTGAAAAAACAGATCCAGTATGAAAATCATCGTAAGTCAATGGGTGCCAGATCTGGTGTCAAACCCACTAAGTCAAAACCCACTTTACTAAGTCCCCCAGTGCTCCCTTTCCAACAGTTTACAGTCCCCTACCGATGTCTGCTTCCTAGTCCATTTTGGTATACAGGAAGTACGCTCTCAACAAATCTTGGGTCACCACTGCAGCCAGTGCTTGGCTGAGTATTTCCTCCTTGTTGAGATGTAGCAGAGACCAGTGGGGGACCATGACATGTTGGAATGGGAGTGCTTAGGGATCGGTAAGGTGTCCCTGGCAAGCCTTTTAAAAGCTTAATTACAATAAATACATTTAAAGAGGACCTGTCATCGCTCCAGACATTCCTGTTTTATTAGCTTCATGCATTCCCCATGTAATAACAATTCTGGAACATCTATTCTTATGTCTCCATGTTGTGCCATTCCTTTATTATTTGCACTAGAAGTTATGAATGAATTACTAGCAGTCTGCAGTAAGGGTACAGAGGGGAGGTAACCAGTTGGGGGTGTGTACCTGCACAGTCTGACTCTATCCAATCAGTGCTGCCATGTTCAGACTGTGCAGGTACACCCCCCCAACTGGTTACCTCCCATCTGTACCCTTACTGCAGACTGCTAGCAATCCATTCATAACTTCTAGTAGAAATAATAAAGGAATGGCACAACATACAGACATAAGAATAGATGTTCCAGAATTGTTATTACATGGGGAATGCATGAAGGTATTAAACCAGGCATTTCAGGAGAGGTGACAGGTCCTCTTTAGTGTATCAAAAATTGATCAGTTATTAGAAGAGGCCAGAACTCCAAGAGCTCAGTGGCCTCTTCCTAGGTTATGTGACGTCACCATACATTGGTCATGTGGCCTAGTTGCAGCTGCTGTACTATGTATGGTGCTGTGCTTGGAGAGATGCTGGGAGCCGGCTGCACTCACCAGAGGTCCGGTGAGCATGGCAGCACACTGTAACAGCTGATCGTCGGGGGTGCCAGGAAACAGACCCCCGCAGATCTAATAATGATGACCTTTCCTGAGGATAGGTCATCATTATTCATTCCTGGATAACCCGTTTAAGTAGTTAAAGGGGTTTTTCCGGCACTTCGGTTATCAATATCAGATAGGGGCCTGACATTTGGCGCACACCAATGATTATCTACTTCGGGTACCTACTGGCACCAGAACTATACAGTGAAGAGTACCGGAAGCACAAGATTCTTTGTACTGTGTAGCGGACATGGCGTAGTACTGTGTTTACGTAGCTCCCATTAGCCAGAAACAGTTGATCAGTAAAGATGCTTTGGGTTAGACCTTGAGTGATCTGATATTGATGACCTACCATATCCTGACAAAAGGCCATCAATCCTGAAAAACCCTTTATAGGAGCTGATAAGAAAAAAAAGGATGCTTTCTTCGAAAAACAGTATCACACCTATCCACCGTTTGTGTGTGGTATAACAGCTCAGTCCCATTCACTTTAACGGTGCTGAGGTACCAGGCAAAACCAACGGGCACAACCCACAACAGTTGTGGGACTGTTTTTAGAAAAAAAATCAATCATGTTTTTCTGATCACAGACAAGCCCTTTAAATGTCCGAGGCTCTATTATACAAACAGTAACAGCAAACAACTATAGATGTCTTTTTACCACCTGGTTCTCTGGCTGGTGTTGAAATAGGTGGATGACCTCCTGTGTTCTTGACCGTCAACCAGGACCCAAAGGACTTCTAACCAATTTTGAGGTTGGATTCCTTAACAATGGACATCACTTAATTCTACACCGATCACGTCTATCAGCAACGTAGGAAGACAAAATTTAATCTTACAATCCAGAAACTAATTAACTTCAAATTAATAATGTTAAAAGGTCACTTCCTCCAGTGTACAGATTTCAAAATTAGAATAAAAATTGTGTTAGGCTGGGCCAAGGTTACATATATAGTATATATTAAAAAAATAAAACAATTCAACAACTATTCAGCTTAAAATATAATTTTACCAATATTTAACATGGAATAAGCTTTACTTCTGTTTTACATTTTTGCAAAATGATACATATTTTTTACACTTTCCTTTGACTTCTTTTCCATTTGGATCTCCTGAGTCAAAATGTAAATGACAAGGCTGTGAAGCTGATAAAAAGTTTGGGAACTGGTGCATAAGTTTCATCCCCTGCTGCGCTCGGCGAGACACCTCATACTCTGAATAAGGTAAATCGATGTGTCAAGCAAAATGTCACATTAAAGTCATCTGAGCAGGGACTCTTAGACAAGCATTTTATGCATTAAAAACTGGAGTAATGGAACATTTGGTAAATATATTCTAAAACATGATAATATTCAGAGTCTTCTGCAGGTATAGACAGTTACTGATGCCAAGGTTATGGGACTAGACTTCACATGTGCTATGATCAAAAGGTTGTAAAAGAAGGAATAATATCGTCTCAAAGATTTAGACACATATGATGACCATCATCTAGAGCTACCTGAGGTCTCTTATAGGGGTTCTCCGCTGTTCGTTTTATATTAACCCAGAAGTGGAAGGGGAGAGGGCTACTTTAGTTGCTGATATCTTCTGAAGCAGCTAAAAGAATGGCTTTGTTTCAAAGCTGGCATTCCAAGTTTTCAAACAAGACGAACATGACAGCATTAGTTCAAGCAACAAAGGAGACATCACTGTTAGAAATCGAGTTGGGCATAATTGCAGGTAAGACCTACGTTTACTTTCAGCGGTATTCACTGCATCCTGATTTATAACAATGATATCTTCCCCTGTACTGACGATATTGCTGTCATTCTGGTATTATATGAAAGTTTGGAATGCCAGCTTTCAAACAATACAAAGAGCATTAGTGACACAACCCATTAGTAACAACCAATACATATCTTTATGGCGGTCACAAAGGGGCTTGAGGCTGGGCCACCAGCTTTTTAGAGGTGTCTAGTCTAAGTACTGCATGGGTCTCCCATACAGGTGAGAGCGAGGGCCCTGCTCTCACATAAAAGTTGGGATCCTGCTCTAATGGCCCAGACCGGCAGAAGGACCAGTCCAGGCTGTTTAATCCTTTAGATGCTGTGGGTAATAGTGCCCTCAGCTTCTAAGTGGCTTAGAGAGAGGGGGTTCCCTCTGTCTCCCATAGGTGCCCTGCAAGTGAGATTGTGGGGTGCCCATGTATTCACCTGTAGCCTAGAGCCTTTTGAAGGTGGCAGACCTGCCTGCTGG
This sequence comes from Rhinella marina, assembly GCA_900303285.1. Classification (NCBI taxonomy): domain Eukaryota; kingdom Metazoa; phylum Chordata; class Amphibia; order Anura; family Bufonidae; genus Rhinella; species Rhinella marina. Next base: position 141,728 of record ONZH01016139.1, on the reverse strand, counting down.
TCCCTATCATAACAGCACTGACAGTATAACACTCTGTACTGCATAAGCAACACAGGGTATTAAAGAATCGATCTTAAGATCGCCTAAAGTTAAATAAACCTTTATTACATAAACAAAGCTACAAGTTAAAATGTTACTCTTTTTTACATTGAAAAAAACAATTAACATGTAATTTATCCTGCATGGTGAACACAAAAATCAAATACAGGTCCATAGAACAAAAAATTTAAGGGTATTGGGATACGGCAATGCAAAAACTTTTTAAAACTCTTTTTTTTAAAAAAAAAAAAAAAAGAGTAATCAGTAAATTATGTGTACCCCAAAATGCTGTTGACCCATAAAAAACAAGACTTACAACTACATCTACAGAAAAATAAAAAAGTTATAGCTTCTGGAATGCGACGAATAAAAGGTGAAAAATTGTTGGGCGCTCAGGCCCAAAACAGGGGATTGAAACTCTCAAATGCTCCTTAAAGGGGTTTTCTAATCTCAGACATTAATGGCATATCTGACCCCATTTCCGAGAACAACTTAATGAGAGTTATGGGAACAGTGTAGCCCAGCAAGCTAGGCTCTTTCTGTAACTTGTAAGAAGTGCACATGCAATGTTATTATTGTCCAGGGAGCAGCTAAGAAAACAATGACAATTTCATAAATGTGTTCCAGAGCATGCAGATTAAGAATGCAGCCCTGGAGATTGAAGATATAATTTTACATTTATTTTATTTCATTTACTATGGAGTCTCTTTACTGAGAACAATTGGAAGTTAAAAAAGAGACATTAACCTCCTAACAGTCACGTTAAAATTGGAAAAATCCACCCAAAAATTTTACTTTTTTTATTGTAGATTTTTAATCTGTGTCTGCAGTAAATCTTGTTGGTGCACAACTCAGGGGACACTACTGCATTTTTAACCCCTTAGTGACATCATTAAGTTTAGCCTTAAAAAACAATAATATTTTCCTCCTTTGTGTTCTAGAAGTCATAACTTTTTAATTTTTTCTTCTAAATTTTTTATTTATTTTGCGAGATTAGCTGTAGGCTTTTTTAGGAAACATTTTGGGGTATATATTGTGTATTAAATAACTTTTATGATTTTATTTTAGGGGGAATATAAAAAACAGAATTTTTTACATTATTTTTGTGGAATTTTTTTTACAGCGTTCACTGTGTGCTAAAACTAATATAATTTTATTATGTGGGTCACTACATAATGTCACATTTCTATATATTTTTACTATTTTTCCATTCCTCCTGTAGGTTGTCAGCTCTGCAACTGCTCCCCCTTCTGGCTGATTTAGCTGCTCATATCTCTGGCCTGGTACTAGCTAGAGATATGACATGTCAAGCTTTCGGACAATACCAGAATGACAGTAATACGTTCAGCACAGGTGAAGATATCACTGATAGAAATCGGGATGCTGTGAATGCAGCTGAAAGTGAAAGTAAAAGCAAGTGTTACCCGTGATTATTCCCGACTCGTTTTCTTACAGTGATTTCTCCTATGTTGCCTGGACTAATGTTGTCCTTTTTGTCTTGTATGAAAGCCTGGAATGTCAGCTTTCCAACAAGACCAGTTGCATTAAGGAGATAGCAGAATCTGAAGAAGCTCTCCACTTTCTACCTGAGCCCAGCTCTGGCAGAACAGTTAGCTACTTTTTCCACTGCCAGAGATGGATTCGGGCAAACAGTTAGGTGGTTAAAGTGTAACGGTCATTCTTTTTTTTTATTTTTGTAATGTATAGGGGCAGCGATACTGACCATTTTTCTAATACACTTTAATTACTTAAGTTGTACATTTCTATTAGAAAAATAGCTCTAAAGTGGCCCATTTTGAGCCTTAGCAACGCTCCTCTGTCTTCTGGTTACATAACACAGTCAGTGTTAGCAAGTCTCCACTGTTATGTAAACAGAAGACAGAGGAGCGTTGCTAAGGCTCAAAATGGGTCACTTTAGAACTATTTTTCTAATAGAAACGTATGATTTCAGTAATTAAAGTATATTACAAAAATGTTCAGTATCAGTGCCCCTATACATTACAAAAATAAAAATAAAGAATGATAATTAACTATGCCAACGTAAGCCCTCGGTGAGCTTAAATTACAAATCTATCAGGACTGTATAAAGAGAAATCTGACAAACTTTAAATATGGCTGCTCAGGTGAGATGTGTCCCCAAAAATTGATTATGGTCTCAAATGTGTGAAAAGTGTTGCATATCCTGAGAATATGCCAGTACCCTAGACCACTGGGAAGGCGTTAGCTGATTATATTTTCCTTCTTCATGCTGTACAATGATAATTTAACTCCTGCGCTGACTTCACAGCTGCTGAGACATTCACTCCACATAATAGAGAATGGCTTGGAACTGTGGCAAATAAGCATGATATGATTTCAGTCCCGTGCATGAGTGTCCATCTAACTTAACACTAATAGGCTGAATGGCATTTTCAATCCGCTTTGCACCAACAATAAGAATATAATTTATAAATGGTTATGATATTTTGCAGAAACGTTCACAAAAACTAATTGGATGAAGAAAAATATGATGATCCGGGAATCCATGGTCAAATGTATTTAACGCAACGTTTTACCTGATTATGCAAGTACAGGTTTTAAAGCATAAAATGTCCTGCAGAGCACAGCAGGGGAGAAAACTAAAACGTGCAGGTCTCAAACGTCCAATCAATTTGGCAGTCATGTCCTTTTGGAATACGTATTGATAGCGATGCCTTTTCATAGTATTGAAGCGTATGCATAACTGACCATGCTCGCTGAATTTACAACATTTATCTCAGCAGAGTTCCCGCTCTACAACCAGACAGAATTGATGTGATCCATGCCTGTGATATATCTTCAGGCTCAGCAATGTGATGGGAACACAGACACCTATCTATGCAGGGCACCTGTACATATAGGTTATAACAAACTCCCAAAGAACCCTTTGAAGAATTAAAGGGGTCATTTATTAAGACCTGAGTTTTAGATGCCGGTCTTAATAAGCTATATACCTGGCAGGGGATACGCAGCAATTATGAAGAAGCGCCGGAAGTTACAGTTTTCAAACCAGCACCTGGATCTGATTCTTTTTGTAATTGCATGTAATAAAAAATTTAGTATAACTGCTGAATTATTCAATAAAATGTATCTGTATAGCGCCACCTGATGTTAGTTTTTTTCTTATTCAAAGCTGAACCCAGACATTCCCTTAAATTCACCCAGGCAGCCCGACTGATGTTAGCTGGATCGCACAGGGCAAGGGCTCTTCTATTTACATAACAGTGACGTCATCGGCTGTAATGGGCCGGCTTTAGCGCTGCCCTAGCCGTTTTACTGACTAGGGCAGCGCTGAAGCCCGCCCATCAGCACCGGTGACGTCACCGGGCTCACTGCTGGGCGGAAGCCTCCACCCGGCAGAGCCCGGTTCGTCACCGGAACCGGGCTAAATGCCTTTGCCCTGAGCTAATTAGCACAGGGCAAAGGAGGGCATCGGAGCATAGGATGCTCGGATGCTAACATCAGGCAGGCTGCCTGGGTGAAATTAAGGGTATGTCCGGGTTCAGAGCTGAACCCCTTTAAACACAACATACAGGATGGAGTGGTAGCGTTACTGTGTTCAGTAGGAAGCGACAAGCTTTTTAACAGAAAGCTAATGTTCTGAGCGCAGATATCCACCAAGTCATACATCATTTAACAAGAGAGAAAAGTATATTAAAGAAGTGCTGCTTAAAGTACTGTAAAGTATTTTGACTTTGCTGCATTTGAGTCAGAATAATGAAAGTAATATAATAGCTGCCACTTGAATGAGTATTTTATAACATTATCAGGCAGAAAATGGCCCTTAACTGAGAACACTTGAACCAGATTATACAATTTAATGTTCCTTTCCAAACAGTGGTGTTTTGTATAAATGACACCCTGCTGTGTGTGTGTGTTTTAGCGCTAAGTACCAAAAGAAATATTACCGTTAGAGGTTCTAAAAAAAAATAACCATGTTAACTTCAAATAAGCAAATGCATAGACTCATAGCACATGGACCCATTAACCATCTGTAAAACAAAAAGGGCAGCTATCATCCATGTGCTGTCTACATTCATATGTCAGTTCTACAAATTATAGAACATGTCCTATTCCAGTCTTTACTGCAGAAGAGTCATTTCTAGTGATGGGAGTGAGAAAAATCTGGATCATATAGAAGATGTCCATATTTTCCAGACCCACAATTCAGACAAGGTAGTGTGCATGGGGCGTATTATTGCTAGTAACATAGTAAGTAAGGCTGAGAAAAACCCTATATCCATCCAGTTCGGCCTGTTATCCTGCAAAGTTGACCCAGAGGAAGGCAAAAAACCCCTGTGAGGTAGAAGTCAATTTTTCTCACTTTAGGGGAAAAAAATTCCTGCATCAGAATAACTCCCTGGATCAACGACCCATCTCTAGTAACTATAACCTGTAATATTATTACCTCCAGAAATACATCCAGGCCCCTCCTGAACTCTTTTAGTGAACTTACCATCACCACCTCCTCAGGCAGAGAGTTCCATAGTCTCACTGCTCTTACCGTAAAGAATCCTCTTCTATGTTTATGTACAAACCTTCTCTCCTCCAGACGCAGAGGATGTCCCCTCGTCACAGTCACAGTCCTGGGGATAAATAGATGATGGGAGAGATCTCTGTACTGACCCCTGATATATTTATACATAGTTATTACATCTCCCCTCAGTCGTCTTTTTTCTAAAGTGAATAACCCTAATTTTGATAATCTTTCTGGGTACTGTAGTCCACCCATTCCAGTTATGACTTTAGTTGCCCTCCTCTGAACCCTCTCCAGCTCTGCTATGTCTGCCTTGTTCACAGGAGCCCAGAACTGTACACAGTCCTCCATGTGTGGTCTGACTAGTGATTTGTAAAGTGGCAGGACTATGTTCTCATCACGGGCATCTATGCCTCTTTTGATGCAACCTCCATAAACTTAGGGAAAGTCACTGCACCTACAGTACAGTCAAATGAAGTGCCAATCAGAAGTGGGGACACAAGTCCTCTTTGGCACACTAGTGGCACCTGTCCCAATGATAAGCTGGTAGCACTACCAGAATGGTATTCATCAATGTGTGATCCGTGGGCATCCAATCCCAAAGATCCCCACCAGTCTGCAGAATGAAGAAGCTGAACCTTTTCATTATGGGAACCTGGTCATGTGACCTGACTGCTTGCTCTAGTCTGACAACTTGCTCAAATGTGTAAACAGGAAGTCAGTCTCTGCCCTGTGGCTGCCTTCCTGTGAACTACAAGATGACATCATCACCAATCAAATCCCTCCTGGCACCTCTTAAACCCGGTCACTCCCCACAGTCCACAGGAGGAGATTTATCAACACCACGCCCCAAATTATTATGCAAATTGGATTTTAGTGTCATAACAATGTAATTTTTTGGTTTTCAATTAAACTCCTGGATGGTGTTGTGTTTCATGGCTCTTTGGATCAATGAAATCAATCTGAAACACCTGTGATAATTAGTTTGCCAGGTGAGCTCAAGTTAAGGAAAACTACTTAAGAAGGACGTTCCACATTATTAAGCCGGCCACTGGATTCAATTAATATGGGAAAGAAAAAGGATCTCTCTGCTATCGAAAAGCGTCAAATAGTGAAATGCCTTGGACAAGATATGAAAACATTAGATATTTCATGAAAACTTGATCATCGTACTATGAAGAGATTTGTGGCCAATTCAGAGCACAGATGGGTTTGTACAGATAAAGGCATAATGAGGAAGGTTTCTGCCAGACAAACTCATCAGATTAAGAGAAAAGCTGCTAAAATGCCATTACAAACCAGCAAACAGATATTTGAAGCAGCTGGTGCCTCTGGAGTCCTTCAAACCTCAAGGTGTAGGATTCTTCAAAGGCTTGCAGTTGTGCATAAACCATCTAATCCACCATCCATAACCAGGGCTCACAAGCAGAAACGATTGGAGTGGGCCCAGAAATACTGTACATGAAGACTAATTTTCTTGATTACTTGAACAGTCTTGATTACTGATGAGGGTCGTGCATCCCTGCATGGTCCAGATAGATGGAGTAGTGTATGGTTGGTGAATGGTCCCCATGTCCCAACAAGGCTGCGATGTCAGCAAGGGCCTGAATCATGGGGAGAGAGATGTAGACCCCTTTAGGGTCCCTAAAGGTGTGAAAATGACCTCGGTAAAGTATAGTATGCAACTACCCACTTTCTTCCATGGTACAAAAAGAATAACTGTACCTTCCATGGCAAATTCACCTTCAGGCATGACAGCGCACCATCTCATGCTGCAAAGTGCAAACAATACCTCTGAGTCATTGGCTGCTAGGGGCATAAAAGGAGAAACTCATGGTGTCACCACCATCCTCCCCTGACCACAACCCTATCAAGAACCTTTGGAGTGTCCTCAAGCAAAAGATCTATGAGGGTGGGAGGCAGTTCACATTAAAAAAAAAGCAGCTCTCGGAGGCAATTATTCTTCTTAAAGAAGAATTCCCGCCAACATTTTTATTCTCTGACCTGTTAGAAAGGTGCATGATATAATCTGTAGTGATTGTCATTTTCTTATCAGTGACTGTTTCTGTGAGTAAAAACCTCTCTTCTTATTGTAGCTGGGTCATGTGACCAACTCCCTGACCTCCAACTGACCCAGGACAGAAAGCCAGTCACTGCTGTATTCATTCCTATGGGAGCCTCACTTTCAGTCTCATAGGAATACATAGAGAATTAGACTTCCTGTCCACACATAAGTCTCTGTGTGAGTTGGTGGGTCTAATTGCTGGTCACATGACACAGATAAGACCTTCAGGACGATATAAGTCAAAAATTCAGACACTGGTAAGAAAATGACATTCACTACAGATTATATCATGTACATTTCTAGCAGGACATGGAATAAAATTTTTGTCGGGAGTTCTTCTTTAAGGGCTTAACATTGTTCACACTCTTATTAAAAAATAAAAAAAATAAAAAACAGAGATGCGGGGCTATAGTTTACAGTCAATGTGAATATGCAAATCCATCTCTTTGTGGTTAACCACATTGAGCGTCCTCCTTGATATTACAGGCATGCACCGCTACCATTGAGCATGTAATTTCTGGTACAGAGAGATACTGGTTCAGTGTAATGCTAAACGTCCTGAAATACAATGCGTCCATTATATGTGAATGCTGACAAACTGTTACAGTAATTGCTCACTTAGGCCCCGTGTAAGGTCGGCTCAGAAACATTTGTCTGATGCAGTCTTGAGTTTTATTCTACTTAACCAAGCGGAGGAGTCGTTGTGAACATATGGATCAAGTGTTAAAATGATAGCGTAGTTAAAACATAACTATGGTTAGCGATTCCACTCCCATGTTGGTGCGGCCAATACCCACCCAAATGACAGTTGTGGTCACGAGATTGCAGCAAAACTCAGCATGTAGTTATGACCTATGTATCAGAGGTGATGGCGGCAGTTATTACATGAGAGCACGAACACATGGTGAACAGGCTACGGACAGCCCAGACAGACCACCAGTAGATAGGATTGTTTGTTCTGCAGGCAAGCATCAGCACTTTCCCCAGCTTCAGCACCTTCCACACAGGTGGCACCTTCATTACACATCCGGGTGCTTACCAGAAGGAAATCTGGTATCATACCATTTCATGTCCTACCATTGACAGCTAGCTAGCTACCATTGTCTTTACCTTCAGTGGTGTTGTGAACAAGAAACCTGGACTGCTATGGACTGGAACTGTATGATGATCATCATCATCTGCCTTAGGGTAAGGCCTAAAGTGATGCGGGCGGATTACGGCCATGATGTGGTGAAGAATCGCACAGCCAATTAGCCCGCAGCTTCTTTTCAATAATGAAGACCACATTGTATAGTCCTTCATCATTGTTAACGGCCACACAGCACCTTTAACCAGGGTATGGGAGGGTATGGGGTTTGGCTGGTTAGGTGGGGACAACATGGAAATTATTGCTGCTCTGTCCTGCAATCTCCTGCAGGTTATTTGACAGTAAACACAGAAAATTAATCAGCTCTGGCATACCCACTTCTCCAACCCCAGCGCTCTCCTGCCCTACAGTTGGGAGCCCTTCTTCTACCATCTGCTTTTCCTCCTTTTCCACATCATCTAATATTGATGAGAATATGTCTCTCTGCATCTTGCTGACTTCCCTAGGACATGGAGACTTTGAAGAATGATTTGGAAGAAGTAACGCCAGCAAAAGATAAGGATGGTCATCATTAAGACCTGGCCCTCCAAAGAGGTGCAGACTGGATTGTATTGGTTGGCATGCTGGCACTGGAATAATAAAAGCTTCCATCTTATTGGCACTGAATTACATGAATAAGTAAATGTAGGAATAAATAAATAAAACTTTTTCAGAATAAGTCTCCCTGCAGTCTCCCTACTGTCTCCCTGCAGTTTCCCAACACTCTCCCTGCACTCTCCCTCTCCAATATTCTTCTATTAATCGTTTTCAGTAATACTGTCCCTAGCGTACGAGCGATTGCCCCGTCTCTGCCTATGGGGATGGCTATCTGCAGATTGGCTGGCTGCACAGCATTATGGGTGATCTCATGTTCCAGGGCTTTTTACTTTCAATTTGTAACATGTAAAGCCACCATTTTAGGAAAAACTGATTTGGTAAAATAAAGCAAGAAGAAATTTGGATTCATTGTGACTCAAAGTTTTCTTAAACTTTGGACCAAGATCTTCGCTTCACTCACGACTATATATCATTAAATTCGCACATAAAAAGGCTCATTCGATTCCAAAAACTCCTTCTTGGTTCGTTATTTTTTCTTTGACGGCGAGTGTATTTTATGACTATATAAGCCTATATACTATATATCTTCACCCAAAAAATTCTTAAATATACAATTTCAATGAAATATAAAAATGTCACAGTGCTTTTACAGAATTTTGTTGCAGGGCTCTCCTTCTTCCTAATTCATTAACAGGAAAACATTCATTACTGCACTTTGGATGCGGCAAAAAACGCATACGTTTTTTGCAAAAACATATTTGTATTTATGGTGCATTTTCTTCCAGCAAAAGCAAAACACACACAGCAAACTGAATTACATTAAGATAATTTACTGTAAGTCTGCACTATAAAAGCAGATATGTTTTTGTAAAAATCACTTTTTTGCCACATCCAAAACACAGCACCCTACATATATAATGGAGCTACAACCTGTTAACCAGCACACAGCTTCTACAAGTCTGCTAGCTCATACTGTATTACATTTGCAATTCCTTTCCTCTCATCTGTTAGTACACACAAACATACCGCCTGAATAAGTGCAGAGGCTGCTGTGATCACAAGGAATTATTAGCTTTCAAGTTCCTTCTACACACATAAAAGGAATTTCCTTCTGATTAAAGGGGTTGTCCTGGAATGATTTAAAATGGCTGCCAGCAACCCATCCTAGAATGTTAATAGGACTTGTAACACATTTTGCAGAACGGCCTAGAGGGGTGAGGGGGAGGGTTCTCACTACACTGCTCTACAATAGATTGTAATGATGTGATTTTGACTACGATACGCTAACATGGCTGAGCAGCCTGACACGAAAACAATATGTCGTGTATATACCGTATTTTTCGCTTTATAAGACGCACCTGATGATAAGACGCACCTAGGTTTTTGTGAAGGAAATTAAGAAAATAAAATATTTTGAACCAAATGGTGTGCTTTTGGTGGGTTTGAACTAATGGGGGATCTGTGATGTCACTGTTATGGGGGATCTGTGGAGGACACTGTTATGGGGGATCTGTGGAGGACACTGTTATGGGGGATCTGTGGAGGACACTGTTATGGGGAGGATCTGTGGAGGACACTGTTATGGGGAGGATCTGTGGAGGACACTGTTATGGGGAGGATCTGTGGAGGACACTGTTATGGGGGATCTGTGGAGGACACTGTTATGGGGGATCTGTGGAGGACACACTGTTATGGGGGATCTGTGGAGGACACACTGTTATGGGGGATCTGTGGAGGACACTGTTATGGGGATCTGTGGAGGACACTGTTATGGGGGATCTGTGGAGGACACACTGTTATGGGGGATCTGTGGAGGACACTGTTATGGGGGATCTGTGGAGGACACACTGTTATGGGGGATCTGTGGAGGACACACTGTTATGGGGGATCTGTGGAGGACACTGTTATGGGGGATCTGTAGAGGACACTGTTATGGGGGATCTGTAGAGGACACTTATTGGGGATTTGTGGATGACTGTTATGGGGGGATCTGACCCCATTACATTGGGCCCCAGTTATTAGAGCCATTGCTTCTAAAGTGTATGAATCTCCCCTAACAGGGCTGCTTTGCTAAACTACCATAGCTTTAATCACTTTTCAGTACTCACTATGCATGCAGGCAGGCCGGCAGCTCAGGTCCCTCACTCAGTAACGCTATGGCCCCGCCCACTGAATTAATGAAGTGGGCGGGTCCAGAGCCGGAGTGTGACTGAGTGAGGGACCTGCGCTGCCGGCCTGCTTGCTGCCTGCATTCATTCATAGTGAGTACTGAAAAGTGATTAAATCTATTGTAGTTTAGCAAAGCAGCCCTGCTAGAGGAGATTCTTACACTTTAGAAGCGATGGCTGCTGTGAAGGGGGCCCGGCTTAATGAGCTTCAGTGACTGCGCTGGGCCCCACTTTACATCTGGCACATCACAGGCAGCACAGTGCGGCCATGTAATACTGCTCTATTCCGTTTATAAGACGCACAGCCACTTTCCCCCGACTTTGGGAGGAAAAAATGTGCGTCTTATAAAGCGAAAAATACGGTATATAGCAAATAAAGAGCTGTCAAGTCTCCTCCTACACTTAACTGGAGTATGTAGTTTCCAGATGACAAAAAAGATAGTATACAGCAGAGAGAGGTACTTTTTATACGTTATAGAGTAAAAACTTGCATTTACAATTCTAAGAGGTTGGTAAGTGGATCCCTGCAGGTAGGTTTTTATGCACAGGCTCAACTTTCATAAACTGCTTAAATTGTTCTCCAATATAAAAATACTCTCTCTTGAACACTCTCTCTCTCCCACATTCTCGTCTGTGAGGTCAACATCAAATAAACAGGACTGATGAAGGCCACCAACTGGGACCAGAACAGAGTCTTTTTGAGTTCCTCTTACAGTACCCTTTAAGCAATTACCTAATGTTTTGCTGTAGGATGAGGAATCTAAGTATTATGCATTGATTATACTTTAATAATCTGAATTGGAAATCATCCAATTGAATTGGAAATCATCTTTAAAGGGTTTGTTCATAATTTGCTTAAGAAAAAACTCCACTCCCCCCATTGCAAGAGACCACCTCTGAAAAGAAGTATACTGTGGGTCCACTGCAGCCAATTATTGGCCTGAGTTGTGACGTGTTTCCAAGTGGTACATGACCTCATCCTTGAAGGAAGTGTAGAGGAGGCAGCCTAGGACCCAGAACTGAGAAGCAGGGAGCAGCTAAGTATAGTTCCCCTCAGTCCTGCTTGGGGGGGTGAAGGGATTAAAATCAAAAGTAAATCAAAAGTATACTTCTCCGGTACATTTTGCTCAATATACAACAAAGAATCTAGAAAGACAGAAAACGACAGGAACTAGGTAGTGGAAGGAAAAAATATTTTGGAAACCTCGATTTTTAGGACTGAATTGTGTCTACTGTATGTGTACGGTAAAGTACTGGAGGGGGTGTATATCTCACCAAAAATGCTCAGCTGTGTGAGGTAAAATGGAATTCAGAAGGCTATGTTGTTTGCGTAAAGCACAGTTTTCTGAGGCAAGTTGTTTAAGATTTCATAGGCTAGATTCTAATGGAGTGGCATGTAGGTTGGTGGTGGGATATGCAACTCCCTCCCTACAATCCAGTACATTACGTTCCCCAGTCTGAGGAAATCTCAGGTGTGTCTGCTGGGATCGTTACTGGGGAATAAACAGAGACCTCAGTTAGGGTGCAGCCACACATTCAGGTTGTTGATGCAGTTTTTGAAGCCAAAACCAGAAGCATATTGAAAGAAGAGGAGAAGTTGTGTCTGCCCTTAATACTTTCCCTCCTGTTATGATCCACTCCTGATTTTGGCTTCAAAAACTTCATCAAAAAGCCTAAACATGTGGCAGCACCCTGAGTATTTGAGCATGGTGGCTGTTTGACCATGTGGCTGTGTAATGCCAGATCCCCGACTTACTGAAGGCATAGGTGAAAAAAAAAAACACACCACTCCTTAAAAAATTCCTTATAGTAGCGCCAGAAAACTACTGGATATATGTCCACTGAATGATACAATTAAACAAACAACCAATAGTCGATGTAGTAACAAATAGTAACTCACTTCACAGGGGGTAGAAGCCTAGGTGGGGACCACAGCACCTATTCCTCATCACCCCCTGGCCAGGAACACTTATCGATATTGAAGGAATGACATTGGAAGGTGTCAAAAAAGTCTACTCACTTCACAGGGGGTCGAGACTCCGGGTGTGCTGGAGTACACCTGTGTCTCTAAACCCCCTAGCCGGGATCGCCTTATGGGTGTCGATGAATTGATGATAGCCTTCAAATGAACTTCTTATCAAAATTCTTTAATAGATCTGATAACAGTCACGGATAAATCTGGTAACGTTCTCAACGCGTTTCGGGGTGTTTAAAAGATCCCCCTTCTTCAGGAGCAGTAAGCAATGTACATAAAAACAAACAAATACAAACAATAAAAGCTACAAGGATAAATACCTATTTATAGGTGTCCCAGGAATCCAAATTGGGCGGTAAAACTACACGTGGATGTACGCCGGGAGGGACTCCTCCCGTTTCCGGTATCGCGTCTTTGCTGGTGACGTATGCGTTCCAAGGTGGAACGCACTTCCGGATTCTCTGTGCGTTCCACAGCAGAACTTCCTGTATTCATGTTGTACTGTCAGGAATGTCTTTTTTTTTACGTTCCAAAGTGGAATGTATCGTGGCATATAAATACATTTCTAATATTCTTACTAATTCCTAGATGATCTGTTATATCATTATACTTGGTGTTCTTAAATGTTTATTTATTGGATAAGTTTGTATCCACATACGGTTATAGTGTGTTTGAGATTAAAATCTCAGGATAAAAATATATACATAAATATAAAAGTGTATTTAGTTGGAGATGCACTAATAGGGCTATGAATTACAAGAGGGGGGGGGAGATGAGATATATACTTGCTTCAGAATGAATAAATAAAAGGGATAGCTGGGATGAAAAATAAGAAATAAAATTATAAATATCACAATAATTAATAATAATTAATTAAGGAAAAGCACTTAATAGTTAACATATTCGAGGGATTCATTAAGGCCATATGGAGAAAGAGTGTTAAGTTTATATATCCAAAACATCTCTTTTCTGCAGAGTTGTTGGAACGAGGAGGATACTTGTTCAATCGGTATTACTTTGAGTTTAGAGGGGTCACCTTTGTGTACTAGTGAAAAGTGATGTGATACACTGTGGGTTGTAACCTGTCTTTTTATGTTAGACCGATGGTTACTCATACGTTCTCGAAGTGCTTGTGTGGTACGGCCTACATAGTATAGGTTGCAGGGGCAAGAGAGAAGGTATATTATGTTAGTACTTTCGCAATTCATCTCATATTTCAGAGGGATAGGTTCTACAAGTGATGGATGGTGCAATTCTGTAGTTCCTTCTTGTATCATTGCACAACACTTGCATCTTTTCTTTTTACATTTGTAGGCCCTTGCCCTTCCTAACCTCACAGAGAGTGTCGTAACAGTCTTATCCATCTTTTGTTTTAATAGTGGAAAAGATGGTGCAAGTATGTTCTTAAGTGTTTTGGCCCTTCTAAAAGTAAGATTTGTTTTTTTTTGGGATATTACTACCTAAGATGGGGTCTTTTAAAAGTATTAACCAATGTTTGGTTAGTATTTGTCTAATTGTATTGTGTTTCGCATTAAAGCGCGTGATAAGGCTGGTGGGTGGTCTTTGGGCTTTCATATTTGTCTTTTGTTTCTCAGCTAGACAGTCCTTCTGACTTTCTTTTAGAGTCCTCTTAGTGGATGCCTTAATAAGTTCGGATGGATATCCCTTTTCCAAAAATCTAGAGCTGATCAATTGAAGTTGTTGCTTGCAGACAGTGTTATCACTGCAATTCCTACGCACTCTTTTCATTTGACTGAAAGAGATATTTGTCTTCCATTTTTGGTAATGACAGCTCTTGAAGTCCAAATAGCTGTTTGCATCTACTGTTTTAAAGTGTGTAGATGCAAAAGTGTGTAAAACAGTAGATGCAAACAGCTATTTGGACTTCAAGAGCTGTTGAGAACGTTACCAGATTTATCCGTGACTGTTATCGGATCTATTAAAGAATTTTGATAAGAAGTTCATTTGAAGGCTATCATCAATTCATCGAAACCCATAAGGCGATCCGCTTCCACTCTCCTTTTGGTTGCCCAAAAGGAGTTCCTTTGTAGCTGCCGTTCTATCTGGACCCTTACCTACATATCTCAGTTACATTAATTATACTAAGTGTGGGCTTCTTCCTTTCTCTTTGTATTTATTTACTAATATACCCCACTAGCGCTCCTAGTGTTTAGTACCTTGGGGAGGACTAGTTCTCCCATAAGATCTACTAACCCTCACTTTCTTTTTTCTGTTTAATCTGAAGGCATAGGTGAGAGAGAAGTCTATGTACAGTTAGCGCCCAGACAGGCAGTTGTGTTTGTCGTGTTTATGAAGAAAAATAAACATTGTTTGGACTTTTAACCCCTAAATTCTGAGAGTCTGTCATTGCCGACCCCACCACAAATACACGGACCCGCAACACTACTTTGAAAAAACAAAAATTCAATTAGGTTGTATTAAATATTTTTCTTTATTTGACTTCTCCGCCTGGCTGTATATATCCAAACAGCCAGCTGAACAGAAGCGGTCACCAGCAAATCCATCAGACCGGCTCTCTGACCTCTTGTGAAGGATTTAAAAGACTGATTTATGACCAAAAGAAAGTTGAAAATTGGTAATAAATCAGCTTAACAGAACTTTCAGGAAAGGTCAGGGAAGGGCCAAACAAAGCTAAATCTTTAATTAAACCCAATTAGATTTTTTTAAACAAGTTACATACTAAATGATACAGAATATGCAAAGATGTCCATAACCTTAAAAAAGGCCTCTAGACGTATGACAGGTTCAATAATAACAAATATAAACTTTGAACTTTACTGTCTTCTAAAAATTTTTAGACTAGTGTTAATAACAAGGAGGTCCTTGATGAAATTAGTAGAAAAAAAGTACTCCAAAACAATAAAGTTTAGAAATACTGAATGTAGGAGAGAAAGACCAGCAAATATATGAATGGAGGAAGTCGGAGGAACCATAACTATAACCAGGGGTGTAGCTAAAGGCTCATGGGCCCTGGTGCAAGAGTTTAGTTTGGGCCCCCCTTTCCTCAGTGCTTTGTGGCCAGGGGCAGGGAAGCACATAGCCTTCATGCTGCCTGTCGCAAAAATTGAAACGCACCCCCATGCCAAATTCTCGACCTAACCCCTTCACTCCAGACAGAGGTGTAACTTGACCAGCATGCCCTTTCTAATATAATGTGCAACAAGGGTCTTTGGGTCCCCTCAGGCTCCTGGGTCCAGAATCGACTGCTACACCCCTGACTATAACTATACTATAGAGAAAACTGATGACCCAAAAAAATAACATGAAGAAACACTACGTATGACAGCACTTGAATGTCAATTTGAAAGCACTTCTACTAATACTAATACAGGAGATGTCTGGTTGATACAACAATTTTTTTTTAGAGTGGGGGGCATTCTGAGCTTTTGCTACTATGATTTCTGTGTACAGCCCTACTTTTAAAGGATTTGAGCCCGATATATATTATTTAGAAGAACACACTTGCTAAAGGGGTGCTCACAGACATTTGCCTGTGCAAAGTAGTTCTCAAATGATGCAAATCGCTAAAAAACCCTACAAAATATAAATAAATCCAAAAAAAAACCCTAAAATATTATTTCAGATTGAAAAGTACTTAGGTTTGGAGAGGGAGTGGTTCCATTATTAGGGTCAGCATGGTGGACTAATAGGATAAGGTTCTTCAACCCTTACAGGACCCTGCGATTTTCCATTTTTGTATTTTCTTTGTTCCTCCCTACCTTCTCGAAGCCGTAAATTTTTAATTTTTTTGCTCACATAGCCACATGATGGCTTGTTTTTTGAAAGACAAGCAAAGCTGTACTTTGTATTTTTTAATGGAACCATTTACTATTGCATACAATGCAGTAGGAAGCTGAAAACAATTTCCAAATGGAGTGAAATCTGAAAAATATAACGCAATTCCACCACAGTTTTATGGGTTTTGTTTTTACAGTGTTCCCTATGCGGTGAAACTGACCTGTTTCCTTTATTCTCTGGGTCAGTACGATTACAGAGATACGATATTTATATAGTTTTACTAGTGGTTTAATACTATTTTCACCCTATTTCACCACTTTTTCCCCCCAGAGTGGGTGGAAAATGTCAGTGCATCTTATGAGGCAAATACTAATGAGCTCTTCTATTATGGAAGTGCTCATTAGTACAAGAGAACCAGGAAGTGGTGAATGCAGCACTCCCCTGGCTTTGTACTCACTGCTTCCTGGCCTCCCTCAGCCACTCGTTGTGTTGTGACCATAAGGACGTCAGAACGCTGTGACCTCACACTGTGTGGCATCTGGACACAGCACAGGACGTGTCAGGAAGAGCAAGAAGAGTGCTGGATGGCAGGAGCAGCAGGAGTCTGGAGCAGGAAAGGTAAGTTGGTTTATTTTTTTTCTCTGATCTTAGGTCTGATTAATAAGGGGGTCTTTTTAACATGGAGGTCTGATCTGAGGTCTGATTAATATGCGTGTCTTATCATGGAGGTCTGATCTGAGGTCTGATTAATATGGATGTCTTATTAACATGGAGGTCTGATCTGAGGTCTGATTAATATGCAGGTTTTATCATGGAGGTCTGATCTGAGGTCTGATTAATATGCGGGTCTTATCATGGAGGTCTGATCTGAGGTCTGATTAATATGGAGGTCTTATTAACATGGAGGTCTGATTAACACGGGGGTTTATTAACATGGAGGTCTGATCTGAGGTCTCATTAATATGGGGTCATTACCATGGAGGTCTGATTAGGGACCTTATTAGGGGGGTCAATTCTGAGGTATGATTGGGGGTCTTATTAACATTGGGAGTCTGATCTGAGGTCTGATTGGGGATCTGATTAACATTGAGGGTCTGTTCTGAGGTCTGATTAACATTGGGGGCTGATTGGAGCTCTGAGATGAGATCTGTTTAACATTGGGGTTCTGAGCTGAGCTGTGATGAAAAATATGCAAGTCGGCCATTTTTATTTTTTTTTTTACAATAAAGTGGTCACTGAACAGGATAAATACATTTATAGTTTAATAGTTTGGGCATTCTGGGACGCGGCAATTCCTATGATGTTTATTTTTTACTGTTTAATTTTATTTTTATTTTGAGGAAAGAGAGATTTTTTTTTTTAAGATTTTTTTTAAATATGCAAGCATGCAATCATCAGATTGACATTTCTATTTAGCAGCGGAATTTAATATGAACCTGAGACCATCACCAATGGCTTCAGCTGCCAAGTGCACATGCAAGAGGTCAGCTGGTTTCATCCGCTGACAGATGACCTTTAAATGTCACCTCAGCACCAATGGAGCCCGAACAAAGTAGCAGGACGCAGGTAGCTCTCCTCACAGGTCCTGCTGGAGAGGAGGGCCACATTTAAAAATAAAAGCTAATATAAAATAAACCCTACGCGCAAACTTTAAACTTGCCCTTTAATGTAAGCACTAATTAAACCAATACTCGGAAATTTCCTCCATGAACACAAGATAATTTCCAACTTGCTTACATAAACATGAATAAAAACCAGAACTAATGAAAGCAATCAAAATATTTCAAAGCCTGAGTAAATGAGAGTCGATACACAGACTGCATTAATGACGCCAGTTTTTATTTCATCCCTCGCTATAGGACAACTTTCCATTCGTTTTGGAGACTATTTACATGCGGCTCCTCGCATCAAGAAAAATGACTGGGAGAAACGTTCAAACAGTTAATTAAGTCACAGTCACATCTTGCTGTTTATCCCATTTTCCTCCACGTTCCTCTGTGTGTACATTTCTCGAGGCCTTACCTATGAGGCAGATCTGAACATTCATACATCACCAGTCCCATCCAAATTGTGGATGCGTCCCCGCAAATTACTAAAAATGATTACTTCTCTTCAAATACTCTGTTCTGACTTGAGTCATGGGACCAAAAATGTTGTAAACAATAAGGACTCCCAAGTTTTTGGCTGGATAGCAGGGCAAGAATGCGCTGCCCTTGGGTGTAGATGCTCCAAATCAATCAATCTGATTGACTAGTTATAATGGTAAGAAGAGGGTTGATGGCATATTGTTAGGATACGTCATCGGTTCATGATTGGTTGGGGTTAGCGGTGTAACTACCATAGCGGCAGACCATGCGACTGCTATTGGGCCCAGGGCAAGGGGGGCCTAGTCTTAGTTGGGATTATCTCCTCTTCCACTGGAGGTGAAAACTTGGTCAGGACTCTACCCTCTAAAGCAGGGGTGGCCAACCTGTGGCTCTTTGCCTCTTCAAGTGCGGCTCTAGCTGTGGAGCAGGGAAGAAGTAAGGCCGGTGCACTCTCCATCCCATGTTCAGATCTCCTTTCCTGATCGGGCACTGTTGCTACTCTCCAGCTCGCTCTCAACTACATCCTGATACACACAGTGTCAGAACGTAGTAAGTCGAGACGCGCACTATGACCTGACGATGTGCGCATCATGTCACAGTGGAGAGCGTGTCAGAGCTGCAGAGTAGCAAGTGCCCAATGAGGAGCCTGGTGTCTGATCAGGAGAGGTAGGTGATTTTTTTTTTTTTAATTATAGAACTGAGCATGGGGGGTCTGCTCTGAGCATGGGGTGTCTGATCTGAGCATGGGGGTGTCTTATCTGAGCATCGGAGGGGTCCTGAACTGAGCATGGGGGGTCTGATCTGAGCATGGGAAGAGATCTGAGTCTTATTTTAGGGGTCTGATTTGGAAGTCTGATGAGGATTTGGGGATCTTATTTTAGGTCAGATGAGGATTGGGGGTCTGATTTAGGAGTCTGATCTGAGGTCTGCTTAAAAATATTTTTCTCTGCTAAAACCTAGGTGCATCTTATAGGGCAAAAAATACGGTGACTCGTATGCAAATGTATAGCTTGTGACTCCTGGTAGTCATACTTTTTTTTTCTGGCTCTTTGTTTCTATAAGGATGGCCTCTCCAGCTCTAAAGGAACAACTTTTAGCAAATGAGGCAGGGGAAAAATGTCCCAAAGGTCATTGAAAAGGGTTTAGGCAGAAATCCTTCTGTCCTGTGTGGGGGCCTGGTTTGATTCTTGCTATGGGGCCCTTACTTCTCTATGTACACCACTGGTGGGGGTCTGACTCTGGTCAGTCAAATCTGATCAAGTCCATAAAATACTGTTCTCACTATGTCAACCATGGCAGAATGTTTTGCCCTCGGGGACAGCGGCAGCCCCCAAGACCAAACTAATCCTTGTAACTCTGGATAATGTTCATGTTCAAATGTGCAGAAACTTGTAGAAGAAGAACGCCCAAGTGGCCAGAAAAAATGGCTTAAAAGCCCTACTGGCTCTGGCAACCATCCAGACTTTCTTAAACCATCCTGTGTGGCTTGGGGTCCTTGCTCGTATTTACTTATTTCAATTTTTTTCCCCTTTATCTCTTTATTTTCTTTGATATTAAATGTCTTATGCTTAATAGACTCTCTGAGACTTTTATTTATCCAATTCAAGACTGGGTCATTTACCCCTCTTCTTCACCAGGTACCTTTTCCAGTTTTTTTAAAACGTCTTTGAAAGCCATAACTTTTTTTTTTTTTTTTAATACGTTTCGGTGACACACAGGGCTTGTTTTTTGTATATATTTTTATTCTAGATTTTTTTTTGTTTGATTATCAGAAAAAATGTAAAAAAAAAAAGGGGGGAAGCAGTCAGTTTTTCATATTAAAAAAAAATTAACACAAGGTACAACTAGTAATTTTTTTATTATGCCCCCTTTCCATAAAGGTTACTTTAAAATATGGGATGTATGAGTCATGGTCGATGGGCGCAGGGCTAATCTGCGTTGTGTGCTGTAGTGGTGCTTCATTATTTTTTTTTTATTCATTTTTTACAGTTTGTTTTTAATTTTTTTTCAACTTTGTGCCACTTATAAGTTCACACATTAAATTTTTCTAATTTATTGCTGAAGTCTGGGAACTTAGCTTTCAGAGTGGTCGTACAAGACTACAGAGCTGATCTGGGTCTGCTAAGAACCCAGCAGCTCATGCGGACTCCTGACCCCCAGCAACCACACGACCGATGGGATCAGAGAATGAAGTGGCATTGCAGCTTAGTGATCTCTGTACACAGCGCTTGTTAGGCGCCGTGTATAGATCGATGGGGAAGGCAGTGACAGCAAAATACTGCCCCTGCCTTCGTTATGGGAAGCCATGCAGTCACTGATAAGAGCTGCAGTCTCGGCACGGACGTACATATATAGTTAAAAGGTGGTCAGCAAGTGGTTAAAGGAGTGCCAGAAGTGCTAAACACATCACATCAATAAGGAGATTCCATGATCTACATCAGTAAAATATAAACTGCACAAAGAAACAACAAGGAAATCTGTAAAATGTCAGAATAACTGAATAAAGAAAAACATTTAATGTCAGACACGTACATTTCACAGTGTAAGTTCACCTTGGTGGCCATACAGGACGAGGTACTGGAAGTATGTTTATCCGTTCCACAGTAATGGACTGCACACTGAAAAAAAAATTATTTACCCCAGAACGCTCCCCCCTAAGGGCAACACAGTTCTATTTATCTGGCACAAGTCAAATATTCTGAACTATCAGGAGGTCACATACATGTAAAAGTAGGGACCGTTTACCAGTAATGGGCGGAGAATTTTCGGGAGTATACTCAGGAGTTCATAATGATGAACATATAGACACAGATAAGTAATAGTATACACTCAGATACATATACACACTGTGACACAGACAATGACACACATATACACTCTGTGACCCACACAAAGAGATAATGACACACACATATACACACATTTCTTTGTCCTTCTCACTGAGATGGTCGCACATGCTCAATTTCATCCTTTAACTGCCTCCTGATCGATGATAGGGAGAGAGCTGGAGCAGAATGGACAATCCTCCCCTAAGCTACAGCAGAAAGGATCCTATCATTGAGCTGTCAGCTTGATATAAATCTAGCAGAACAATGAATGGGGAGATCTCTGGATCCATGTGAGGTACAGGGCTGGTTCTAGCTTTGTTAGAAAGAGGTTGTCATGTCCTATATGATGTCTTATTATAATTTTTTATATAAGACATGGGATAACCCCTTTAAGTAAATAAGTATTATGCATTAAAAAGTTGAACCAAACACATTTCCAAACTAGGGGGGAAAAGAAATCTACAAGACACGTGGCAAAAACGTAGAATACAAATCAAAAAGTTAGCTGGTTCCGCTAGCCTGCCCCGGTTTTTACTCGCATCAATTAACTGTGAATATGAAATAGGAAAATATTCATATTTCCCAGAGACTAATTAATTTTCACAAGGTATTTTTTTCTATTCATGGTTTAGAAGTGAAATTCTAAACAAACCGTCTCATGATGCATTTGGATAAGGCAGTCAGCATCAAAAAGTGTTAAAGGGTTATTCCCATCTTAGACAATGGGGGCATATCGCTAGGATATGCCCCCATTGTCTTATAGGTGCGGGCCTCACCACTGGGACCCGCACCTATATCGAGAACAGAGCCCCAAAAGTGAAGGAGGGCGCACTGCGCATGCGCAGCCGCCCTCCAATCATTTCTATGGGGCCGACAAAAATAGCGCAGTGCGCTCCCATTCATTTCTATGGGAGCAGAGGGGAGCTGCACCTGGTGGTGGCCGGACCCCGGGAAACCCGGAGTCCTCCAGGCACAGCGCTCCCCGCTCCATTCTCGATACCTCCACCTGGGATCCACACCTATCAGACAATGGGGGCATATCCTAGAGATAGGCCTCCATTGTCTAAGATGGGAATACCCCTTTAAAGGGAACCTGTCATCAACTTTAAGTTGACCTCACTAAGGGCAGCATAAAATAGTGACAGAAATGCTGATTTCAGCGGTGTGTCACTCATGAGCTAAAAGTAAGTGGTTGCCGAGAAACAGCGTCATAATCATTACAGCACAGGCCTTTAAAAGAGTCAAATCTACCTGAGAAGAGTCATGGTTATTCCTAATCTCTTGCTCTCCCCGCCCATCTGCTGATGATTGGCAGTTCTCTCCTAGACAGAAAGGGAGAAAACTAAGCCTGTCAATCATCAGTAGATGGGTGGGGAGAGCAGGGATTATGAATAACCATGACTCTTCTCAGGTAGATTTGACTCTTTTAAAGGCCTGTGCTGTAATAATTATGACGCTGTTTCTCGGCAACCACTTACTTTTAACTTTTAAATGACAGACCGCTGAAATCAACTCACCAGTCTGTACTTTATTCTGCTGTAAGTATGGGCAGCATAAAGTTGATGACAGGTTCCCTTTAAATGGGGTTTTCTACCAATGACATTTACCACCTATCGAAGCAGCTGGACCCCCAATGATGGGGATAGCACCCCATTTCTTCACTTGTGGATGGCCCCGGTGGAAAGAAGTTGTAAGATGTGATGTTGAATGTGCGCGCTTGAAGGGGAACCTGTCAGGAGATTCATGCTGCCCTTGGTTACTATCAGGTGGGTTAAACACTACGCCACTGGCTAAATTGACAGATTTTTCCCTATATGCAAAAAATCAAGTCAAGTCAAGCTAGGAGAAGCCAGCCCAGATGACTCTTTTCCCCATGCCCAGCTTGTTTTCCCTGAAAAGCCCCAGAGTACCTGACTGTAACCAAGGAGCCATGGGAGGCATGAATCATCTGACAGGTTCCCCTTAACTTCTATATCTCCAATAGCATTGCCTGTAGAAGAAGGAAGCACGCTTGGCCAGAAGGTCTAGCATAACGTGAGCGTCCTAGTTGTGAGATCGCCACTGATCTGATAAATTGTTATTAACGGGAAAATCTTCATTATAGAAACCTATTTCAAGTAGATATTGACTTTACTGCAACTCACATCTTTACATTTTTGTACAACTCCAAATATTCATCAGTTTTTGAAATCCTGAATTTTTACTTTCTTTAGCCAAAACAAGTGCATCGTGCCACATAAAAAAAGTGCCCAAGGATGTGCACAATCCCTGTCTGTAAGGGCCTCCATAAACCGATTCTCATCCCACCGAGCCAGAAGGCCCTGCAAGTGTTGAGGACAGGTGGCCAACCTCAGCCAAGCCAAGGAAAGGGCCTATCTTGCTCCATCTTGCACCTAGGCTGCCACCTCAGGTGTTGACCAGGAGCCTTGGTCAAGCTATGGCACAGAGAGTGAAGAATCTGATGGCCACACACACACATACCCACAACCCCGGACCTACCTGAGGGAACCCATAAGGGCACTGCATCCTATAAAGTCAATGAGGAGCTGTTGGATGTCCTCACGTATGGTATGGAAATAATAGGTCAATTTTAATTCGAAGTAGTTCTTCTTTATAGAGATCCACCTGGAGTCTTACAGGCAATACGCCTTGAGAAAATTACGCAAATTAGCTCTGTTTTGGCTGATATCCCTCGCCATGTTTCAAGGCCCTTTAATAGGCTGAATACTGAATAAAGGTTGATTTTCATGGTCGCTACCTATAGGTTATAACAGTCTTCTTCCTACTGGAGGAATTGTAAGAAAGGTCCAGGCGATCGAACCGTTATCTCTGAAGGAAGATTGTAAAAGGTGTCCAGTTCTCTTCAGCGCCACCACAGGGGAAATAAGGCATGACATAGTTACTAATGATATCAATGGGCTGTCCATGTAGTGTATGGTCATGTTGGGTCCTCCAAAGAAAAAACACACTCTCCACTAGTAGTTAAAGAAGAACTCCCACAAAAATTTTTATTCTCTGACCTGTTAGAAAGGTGCATGATATAATCTGTAGTGATTGTCATTTTCTTATCAGTGACTGTTTCTGTGAGTAAAAACCTCTCTTCTTATTGTAGCTGGGTCATGTGACCAACTCCCTGCTCTATTCATTCCTATGGGAGCCTCACTTTCAGTCTCATAGGAATACATAGAGAATTATACTTCCTGTCCACACATAAGTCTCTGTGTGAGTTGGTGGGTCTAATTGCTGGTGAAATGACACAGATAAGAAACTTCAGGATGATAGAAGTAAAAAAAAATGACATTCACTACAGATTATATCATGTACATTTCTAGCAGGACATGGAATATTTTTTTTTTTTTTTTTTTTTCAAATAAAGTGTTTTGTTGTTTTTTTTTTTATGGAATAAAATTTTTGTTGGGAGTTCTTCTTTAAGGGTCTTGAGCAGGAAACTGCAACAGGGTATTTGAAATGGGTTTTCTAAGGCTGGGATCATGTCTGCATTGGAGGCTCCTCTGTCACAGATTCCAGACACCATGATGGAAACCTAACAGACCCTACTGTAGACAATGGAGTCCATGAGGCGTCATTGGTGTCCATCACAGCTGTTATTTTAGTGGGATAAAGAATCGTAGCACAGATGTGAGCCTATACCTGACAACCCCTTTAAGGTTGCCAATAATTAAAAGGGTTTTCCGAGATTTTTTAACTGATGATGACTTATCCTCCCGATAGGTCACCGGTATCTGATCTGTGGGGGACCGAGGTCAGCTTTTTGAGAAGGCACCAGCACTCACAGTAGCGCCATGGCCTTCTCTCAGCTCACGAAGCACAGCGCCGTACATTGTGCAGTGGCTGTACTTGGTATCGCGCTCAGCCCCTTGGTAGGGCTTAGCTGCACCTATTTCACGTGACCGATGAACGTGACATCACTTGGCCTAGGGAAAGCTGCAAGAGGGTCACGGTGCTACTGTGAGTGCCGCTGCCTTCTCAAACAGCTGATCGGTGATGGTCCTGGGTGTCGGACGCCTCTGATCAGATACTGATGACCTATCCTGAGGATAGGTCATCAGTTTTAAGGACTCGGAAAACCCCTTTAAGTGACTTATAGCTAAATCGTGCTGAATGTGCACAGTGATCGATTTCCTAGAAGTAATATAAAATCAGTGCATAATGAGAAGGACACGACACCCGATAGACATGATGGTCTTTCTGATTACACAGCCTTCATTTTTAATGGCCTGCAGTCTGTTATCTTAACATAGAAGGTCACATTTGCATACTGAACCAGCTCATGAGCCCTGGTAACGTGTATGTCTTGGCACAAACCATCCAAAGCAAACACGGGCAAAACTAAACAGATCAGCTTTGACTAAAATGCAAACCTCAGAGGCAAAAAAAAATTCTGTTTTGAATTTTTCAAAGGACCGAAATTCACCCAACTCATCCATGAGGAACATGAGAAATGGTATGCGCATGCACGGAAGGAAATTGTAAATGTCCGATCCCTCACCGCCTGTCATATATTCATCCCTTCATGATCCTGATCATGTCTTCAAACCATGTCACCTATGGCACAAACCTAAATCATTTCCTGTAAAATATAGTTCAAAGACGATGAAACAAGCGCTTTACGACACGTGACGTACATTGCCGTGTTCCCGTTTTCTACAGGCAGGGATCAGAGATAAATCTAGTCCCAGCCATTTAAAGGAGTGAACCTTTCTGGACAGCTAGGATAGGTGTGGATCCCGCCTCTAAGACCCGCTTCTGTCAGGGCCCTGCTGCATACGAAGAGCTTGTCGCACATGCGTAGTGTCCTGTCCATTCACCGCTATGGGCCTGCCAAAACAGCTGAGCAAGGCACGCTGTTTTTGGCAGACACTGTGCATGTGCGACCAGCTTAGCCAGCGCTCGGCTACGTATTTTTTTTAAAAGTCCCACAGCGGTTAGTAGAGCGGACACAGTGTGTGCACGACCACCCATCCTTTCACCGCTATTTTTAAAAGACACATGGCAGTGAATGAACTTGCACACCCCGCGGTGCGTTGTCTGTTTACAGCGAGGCTCTATTGAGATTGCAGTAGGTCTCGGAGATGGGACCTGCAGCTATCATACTATTTATAGCACAGCCTATCAATATGGAATGAATGTCCACAAGCAAATATCCTTTTAGGGTAAATGCACACGATCAGGATTTACCTGCGGACAATCCGCACTGAAATCCGCAGGTGTTCTCAATGAAATTCGTGCGGTAAATCCGCACCAATTGGTGCGGATTTGCATGCAGATTTGCGTGCGGATTTTTTTTTCAAGTGAATGGAGAAAATCCTCATGAAATCCGGACAGGAAAAATAAAATAAATTGACATGCTGCGGATTGTAAAATCCGCACCGCAGGTCAAAATCCGCACTAAAAAAAATCCGCATCGTGTGCATTGAGAATTTAAAATTGTCATAGAATATAATGTACATGACCTACGGACCGGATTTTTCGCACGCAAATCCGCACATAAAATCCGCACGTAATCCTGATCGTGTGCATTCACCCTTAAAGTCTCCTTTGTCACAGTCAATAGTGACAGCCGCATTTAAACGTTCGGACGAAGACCCCCTTTCTATCCCAGCCAGATTGAAATTCTGGGGGCGACTTTGATAGTAGTTGGGATCCAAGTGAAGGCTCCAAGATCCGTCACGGTATTCTCCTATTATACCCTGCATCTGGTAAAAGCACAGTAAACCGTTAGGGTCCATTCAGACATCCGTAGTTCAGATTCCGAATGCGTTCCGCAATTTTGCGGACCTATTCTTGCCGGCAATCGCAGAGAAAGAATGGGCATTTCTATCACAGGGCCCAGCCATGCGCTGTCCACAAAATGCAGAAGACACAGCCGGTATCTGTGTTTTGTGGAGGTCTGAATGGACCCTTACACATTCAGTCCTAAATTAACGTTTTCTGCCAAATCCGTCTTCAGAGAGGACACTGACTGCCAGCTCACTGAAGGGTCAGGTTACATGCTGCCCACAGAAGTCTATGCAGAGGGTGGGGTGAGGAAGTGAGCTGCTAGAGGGAGAAAAAGGCATTTTTCCCTGATCAGATATATTGCACCATTTCTTACATTCACTTTTAATACTGATGTATGCAAAGTTGGTTAAAAGTAAACTGACCATTTAAATCCATGTACAGTATGTGCTAGTGGACAATCCCTTTAATTAGTTATGCTGTAATGTCTGATTTTCCTTATATGTGCACCCTCTGAAGGGCAGAGATCTGCTCAGCAATCACATATGACCCCCTATAGTGTGGAGAGAAGGACAGGACACAGATAAAAGACATCCGGACAAATAAAGGGAGTGCTGAAGAGACAGCCAGGAGAGAAAACACTTAAGAACAAGGGATTGAAGGGATTCCGGCGCACTTCGAGGGTAAAGCCAACGTACAATAAGCTCATTACTTCACCTTGTAGAGCTGCCCAGATGCCAATTCACTTGTCACGGGAAGCAACATGAGCAATATCTGTGAATCTTTGATCAGGGAATCGCGGCGGACAGCTCTAAATGGATTGCCGGTGTTGTGCGCATCCTTGATCCATCAGCAATTCATTTGTTGTTGTTCTGAGCTTTCAAGCTTTGTGCAACAGCTTAACTTGTTATGATGGCAGCGCGTCTTTCAACCCAAACTATGGCAGGAGATGCAAGGGGAGGGAGGAGGGGAGCGGTACATTTTACTGATTAAAATGCACTCGGATACTCGGTGCTTTCCTCCAAGATGAAATTAGAACTTGTCTGTTCTATCATCAGTTGCAAAGGAGAAGGCAGGGAAGGAAGAGAGGGAGAGAGGGAGGACGGAATTAAAATAAATAAGGAAATAAAAGAAAAGAAAAAAAAAGAAAGAAAGAAAGAAAGAAAGAAAGAAACAGAAAAGAAACAAAGAAAATAGTTACATAGACAGACATAGATAGATATATGAGATGATAGATAGATAGATAGATAGATAGATAGATAGATAGATAGATAGATAGATATGAAATAGATGATAGATAGATATGAGATAGATAGATAGATAGATAGATAGATAGATAGATAGATAGATAGATAGATAGATATGAAATAGATGATAGATAGATATGAGATAGATAGATAGATAGATATGAAATAGATGATAGATAGATATGAGATAGATAGATAGATAGATAGATAGATAGATATGAAATAGATGATAGATAGATCGATATGAGATAGATAGATAGATAGATAGATAGATAGATAGATATAAATGAAAAATACTTATCGGCAGCACTGGAAAGCACACGCAGAGGTGCACGCCCAGGATCAGACCAAGATCAATATATATAGAAAAAATGGCAGCACTCTCCAAGTAAGTATAAAAAGTGACGGTCTTTATTACCCCATGTGGGAAAGCGACGTTTCGGCTCTGAACTGAGCCTTTCTCAAAAAGAGAAGGAGTGTACGATGTGTGCATCTGGTACCCAGAAATTTCTCAGCCTCACACAGATTCCCCTTTAACCCCCTAACTGTTTTGCCAGAGTGGAGCTCCAACAGTGGGAAAAGTAGCTAAGTGGAGGGGGGAGGGCTGCTTTAGATGCTGCTACCTCCTGAATGGTAGCAGCTAGAAACATGCAACTGATCTTGAAAGAAGATATTCAAAGCTTTCAGACAATACCAAAATGACAGCAATATGTTCAGGACAGAGGAAGATATCACTGATAGAAAACTGGGTGCTGTGAATGCAGCTGAAAATGAAAGTAAAAACAGGTTCTTACTTGCGATTATTCCCGACTTGATTTCTAGAAGTGATTTCTCCTCTGTTTCTTGGACTTTAGCTTTTAGTCTTGTATGCAAGCCTGGACTGTCAGCTTTCAGTCAAGACCAGTTGCATGTTTCTAGCTGCCATCATTGAGGAGATATCACCATCTCAAGCAGCCCTCCCCCTCCAGTTAACTACTTTCACACTGCCCGAGCTAGACTCGGGCAAAACAGTTAGGTGGTTAAAGTGCTCCACTCCCATGACCACAAGTATAAAAACCCTATAGTCTTTGCCTTTTTACAGACCGGTGCACTTAAAGTAACACTAAATGTGAAAATGAACAATACAGGTAAAAAGGAAATGACCTGTCCCCCATTTTTTCTCAGTCTATAACATTTTCTGCATGCTCTCAACACACATAGTCTTGTAAAGATTCTGCAGAGAACACAAGGGTTATTCTGCTCCATCTTCAGCTGCTGGCTGGCTGGGGAGGTGTGGCCTAATAATATGTTTGCACTACTGTAGAGGTGGGTGGAGGGAGGAGGCTCCTGCTGCAGCCAGCTGTCTCACAGCCAGACACAGGACAGTGAGGAGGAGGAGGGGGACATGGCTGAGCTCCTGGGACAAAAATTAATTATTTGTAAATATTTAATTGAGACAAAATAGGAGCAAACGGAAGGAGGAGATGAACAGGGAAAGTGAAGGGATATCTTTTTTTAATTTTATTTTTGGAGCATAGTCGTATTTAGACATATGTTTTTTTTTAGGGGGGAGGGGTGGCTCTCATGATGGCAGTTATCTGAAAAGAGGCCACTAAACTATGTAAATAAATTATTCTGCTAGTAACCTTAGAATACTATGGGGTTTTTTCTTCTCTTTTTGCAACTTGGTAAAATATGCATCGAGAGTCATTAACAAGCTCATTTGGCCATTAGTGCTCTGAGGGTTGTTCATTTGACTGGAAGTCACAAAATCATCCATAATTGCAGTGATTTCTACCGTCCCCGCTTCCTAAATGGCCGGGGCTCTGAGATGCACATCATTTTCCATTCAGTCCACACATTTACAGAATTTGAAATTATAAAAATGCATAAAATAGATAAAATTATTTCCTAGTCATTGGGTAAGATCATATATAGCAGTGCGGCGGCGGCCTCCGTATTGTATAAATTATAACACCTACGGGACCCGACACACAATGTCCAGTGTATTGTGCCTCCATCCACATTTTATAAAAACAAATTATAAAACTGCTTGAATTTGGATCTATGGGCCATCAGACACCATATGCGGTACACTATAGAATATGTGGACACTTGACCATAACACCAATATGAGCTTGTAGGACATACTATGGAAAAAAGAGGTTAAAGGGAGTCTTTCACCTATATATCTAAGATCACTGCCCCACAGAAGATTGCAGACACATCCCAGACATACCTGTGTGCACTGTGTGTCTGTATTACATGTCACATCCCAGACATACCTGTGTGCACTGTGTGTGTATTACATGTCACATCCCAGACATACCTGTGTGCACTGTGTGTGTGTATTACATGTCACATCCCAGACATACCTGTGTGCACTGTGTCTGTATTACATGTCACATCCCAGACATACCTGTGTGCACTGTGTCTGTATTACATGTCACATCCCAGACATACCTGTGTGCACTGTGTGTCTGTATTACATGTCATATCCCAGACATACCTATGTGCACTTTGTGTGTATTACATGTCATATCCCAGACATACCTGTGTGCACTGTGTGTCTGTATTACATGTCACATCCCAGACATACCTGTGTGCACTGTGTGTCTGTATTACATGTCACATCCCAGACATACCTATGTGCACTTTGTGTGTATTACATGTCATATCCCAGACATACCTGTGTGCACTGTGTGTCTGTATTACATGTCACATCCCAGACATACCTGTGTGCACTGTGTGTCTGTATTACATGTCACATCCCAGACATACCTGTGTGCACTGTGTCTGTATTACATGTCACATCCCAGACATACCTGTGTGCACTGTGTGTCTGTATTACATGTCACATCCCAGACATACCTGTGTGCACTGTGTGTCTGTATTACATGTCACATCCCAGACATACCTGTGTACACTGTGTGTGTATTACATGTCATATCCCAGACATACCTGTGTGCACTGTGTGTCTGTATTACATGTCACATCCCAGACATACCTGTGTGCACTGTGTGTCTGTATTACATGTCACATCCCAGACATACCTGTGTGCACTGTGTGTGTATTACATGTCACATCCCAGACATACCTGTGTGCACTGTGTGTGTATTACATGTCACATCCCAGACATACCTGTGTGCACTGTGTGTGTGTATTACATGTCACGTCCCAGACATACCTGTGTGCACTGTGTGTCTGTATTACATGTCACATCCCAGACATACCTGTGTGCGCTGTGTGGTATTACATGTCACATCCCAGACATACCGGTGTGCACTGTGTGTGTGTATTACATGTCACATCCCAGACATATCTGTGTGCACTGTGTGTGTATTACATGTCACATCCCAGACATACCTGTGTGCACTGTGTGTGTGTATTACATGTCACGTCCCAGACATACCTGTGTGCACTGTGTGTCTGTATTACATGTCACATCCCAGACATACCTGTGTGCGCTGTGTGTGTATTACATGTCACATCCCAGACATACCGGTGTGCACTGTGTGTGTGTATTAATGTTCACATCCCAGACATATCTGTGTGCACTGTGTG
The DNA here is from genome assembly GCA_900303285.1 of Rhinella marina. Taxonomy (NCBI): domain Eukaryota; kingdom Metazoa; phylum Chordata; class Amphibia; order Anura; family Bufonidae; genus Rhinella; species Rhinella marina. Next base: position 110,099 of record ONZH01016139.1, on the reverse strand, counting down.
TGTATTACATGTCACATCCCAGACATACCTGTGTGCACTGTGTGTGTATTACATGTCACATCCCAGACATATCTGTGTGCACTGTGTGTGTGTATTACATGTCACATCCCAGACATACCTGTGTGCACTGTGTGTGTATTACATGTCACATCCCAGACATACCTGTGTGCACTGTGTGTCTGTATTACATGTCACATCCCAGACATACCTGTGTGCACTGTGTGTCTGTATTACATGTCACATCCCAGACATACCTGTGTGCACTGTGTGTCTGTATTACATGTCACATCCCAGACATACCTGTGTGCACTGTGTGTCTGTATTACATGGTCAGAAAAAGCACTTTTATTCTGCAGGAAAACAGCTCCCAAGTGCCCAGCTGAAAGCGAAACTAAAATCAGCTTTCTCTTCCGATTCGATTTCTAACAGCTATATCTTCTCATATACTGGATATAATGCTGTGATTTTGGCATCATTTGAAAGCTTGGAATGTCAGCTTTCAAAAAAGGTCAGAACAATTTTTCTATCAGCTACCAATACCAAGGATACGAGCAACTAAAGCAGCCCTCCCCTCTTCAGTCTGGTTTGCAGCAGAGCTGGTCACTTGGGAGCTGTTTGGGAACAAACCAAACATACCTAATAATTGCCGGATCATCAGTGAAGATGAGGACTCATAACAACATATATCCATCCATGTCAGCCTATTAACCTGAAAAAGTTTATCCAGGGAAACAAAATAAGGTAAAACCCAATTTTAGGAGAAAATTTCCTTCCCAACTTCATATCTGGCAATCAGAAAAAGTCCCTGGATCAATGACCCTTCCCCAGAAATCTACCATAGTAACTATAACCTGTAATATTATTACCCTCCAGAAATACATCCAGGCCCCTTTTGAACTCTTAGTGAACTTACCATCACCACCTCGTCAGGCAGAGAGTTCCATAGTCTCACTGCTCTTACCGTAAAGAATCCTCTTCTATGTTTCTGTAGACACCTTCTTTCCTCCAGACCAACCTGATGCCCAACCTGTGGCTCTCCAACTGTTGCAAAACTATAACTATTAGATCTCCCCTCAGTCGTCTTTTTTCGAAAGTGAAAAACCCTAATTTTGATAATCTTTCTGGGTACTGTAGTCCACCCATTCCAGTTATTACTTTAGTTGCCCTCCTCTGAACCCTCTCCAGCTCTGCTATGTCTGCCTTGTTCACAGGAGCCCAGAACTGTACACAGTCCTCCATGTGTGGTCTGACTAGTGATTTGTAAAGTGGCAGGACTATGTTCTCAGCACGGGCATCACTTGTCCCCATTCAGTGTCATTGTTTCTGAGCAGCAGATTGCTGTTTTTTACAGGTCAATCTGCTCCACAGAAACAAGGATTTTAGCTGTTGGCTGAATGACACGATCACCTGATGATCCAGAATTGGTATATTTGTTATGGGTCTAGCTGAAGCACCAGAACCCAAGATAGGAGAGAAAAAAAAAAAACAAGAACCAATAATACAAAGTCACAAAGTCACTCAATGCCCTTGAAGAATGAATAATTGCCTACTCTACGGCATAGACTCACAGGATCTCCACATTTTCATGCTCATAAGGCAGCAAGTAACCCCATTTGTTACACAGCATTCTCCTATGCCCCACATGCCAAATATTTTCTGCTTAACACAAAAACCAAAAAGTGAGATGCCCACTATTTTACAAAGCTGCTTTCTTCCAGAAACAGCACCACTCGACAGTAGGCTATGTTTGGCATTGCACCTCGCTCCCAATCGGTTGAATATAGCTAACCTGCAATGCCACATGCTGTTTCTGGGGAGAGGGGGGGGGGGGAATCAACACTTTAACCACTTAATTGTTTTGCCTGAGTCTAGCTCGGGCAGTGTGAAAAGTAGCTAATTGGAGGGGGAGGGATGCTTTACATGGTGATATCTCCTCAATGGTAGCAGCAACTGGTCTAGTTTGAAAGCTGACAGTTCAGGCTTTCATACAAGACTAAAATGACAGCTAAAGTCCAAGCAACAGAGTTGAAATCACTGTTAGAAATCAAGTCGGGAATAATCGACTTTCATTTTCAGCTGCATTCACAGCATCCTGATTTCTATCAGTTATATCTTTTTCTGTCCTGAACATATTTCTGTCATTCTGGTATTGTCTGAAAGCTTGGAATGTCTGCTTTCAAATAAGATCATTCAGGAGGTAGCCGCATCTAAAGCAGCCCTCCCCCTCTAGTTAGATACTTTTCCCACTGCTGGAGCTCCACTCTAGCAAAACAGTTAGGGGGTTCAAGGAGGTTTCCCGGATCTTTATATTGATTTTTACCATTGCCAGACTGGCAGGGATCCAAAAACCCAGCTGTTTCATTGTAGCTCCAGCACCAGAACTACACAGCTGCCTGTGTAGTGGACAGAGACGGTCACAGCAACGTTACTACCATTCACTTCAGTGGGGGCAGTGCTCCAGTAATCCTCTGCATCCACTATGGACAGCGCTGTGCAAAAAAAGGTGTAAAAAAGTTGCAAAATATATATATATATATATTTTTTTTTTTTTTTTTTTTTAAATTAAAAAATAAAATAGCTGATAGGCTACAGTGCAGGTTTGCCAGACCTCCACCAATCTGATATTGATGGGCTATGCTCAGGATAGGTAATCGATATCAAAATCCTAGCCAAGCCCTTTAAGAGTGCTCATGTTTATTGCACTGTCAAGAATCTCTCCTAAACCACAATACAAGTCCAATAACTACTGTAAACCTTCATTTACCTGTCAAAACACAAAGAAAGCAGCGAACAAACTGAAGTTATGGTTCTGCCTGCACTCGTCGCACAATTCACCTTGAACAGTGAACGCGGGGTTATGTGCTTTTGTAACATGCTTTAAAGAAAAGACAAATACATAAAACACCAGGAAAAAAAATCACAAAAGAAGAAAGAACTAAACTTATACTGTATGACAGAGAAAAGGGTGAAGACCTATGTAAATGTGTAGGACGTCGCTGGTATAAGCAATCCTCTGGTCTGTGGAGAACAGCTTAAAAGCGTAACAAAAAAAAAAAGGAGAATTTGATGAAAGATAAAAAAAAAAACTTCACTGCTCTAAAAACCCAATGAATTATACAAGAACAAAAGAAAGCAGAACTGTATCTGAACATTTCAATTTCTAAAAGAATCTGAAGATACAGTGAAGGCATATCACTCAGAGCACACAAGTTATCTCTTTGAGTGGTGAGTGGGGGAAGCAGGACTCACAGGCTTTCTCCATGAGTGAGCGGGGGAAGCAGGACTCACAGGCTTTCTCCATGAGTGAGCGGGGGAAGCAGGACTCACAGGCTTTCTCCATGAGTGAGTGGGGAAGCAGGACTCACAGGCTTTCTCCATGAGTGAGTGGGGGAAGCAGGACTCACAGGCTTTCTCCATGAGTGAGTGGGGGAAGCAGGACTCACAGGCTTTCTCCATGAGTGAGTGGGGGAAGCAGGACTCACAGGCTTTCTCCATGAGTGAGTGGGGGAAGCAGGACTCACAGGCTTTCTCCATGAGTGAGCGGGGGAAGCAGGACTCACAGGCTTTCTCCATGAGTGAGCGGGGGAAGCAGGACTCACAGGCTTTCTCCATGAGTGGGCGGGGGAAGCAGGACTCACAGGCTTTCTCCATGAGTGGGCGGGGGAAGCAAGACTCACAGGCTTTCTCCATGAGTGGGCGGGGGAAGCAGGACTCACAGGCTTTCTCCATGAGTGGGCGGGGGAAGCAGGACTCACAGGCTTTCTCCATGAGTGGGTGGGGAAGCAGGACTCACAGGCTTTCTCCATGAGTGGGTGGGGAAGCAGGACTCACAGGCTTTCTCCATGAGTGAGTGGGGGAAGCAGGACTCACAGGCTTTCTCCATGAGTGAGTGGGGGAAGCAGGACTCACAGGCTTTCTCCATGAGTGAGTGGGGGAAGCAGGACTCACAGGCTTTCTCCATGAGTGAGTGGGGGAAGCAGGACTCACAGGCTTTCTCCATGAGTGAGTGGGGGAAGCAGGACTCACAGGCTTTCTCCATGAGTGAGTGGGGGAAGCAGGACTCACAGGCTTTCTCCATGAGTGAGTGGGGGAAGCAGGACTCACAGGCTTTCTCCATGAGTGAGTGGGGGAAGCAGGACTCACAGGCTTTCTCCATGAGTGAGTGGGGGAAGCAGGACTCACAGGCTTTCTCCATGAGTGAGTGGGGAAGCAGGACTCACAGGCTTTCTCCATGAGTGAGTGGGGGAAGCAGGACTCACAGGCTTTCTCCATGAGTGAGTGGGGGAAGCAGGACTCACAGGCTTTCTCCATGAGTGAGTGGGGGAAGCAGGACTCACAGGCTTTCTCCATGAGTGAGTGGGGGAAGCAGGACTCACAGGCTTTCTCCATGAGTGGGTGGGGGAAGCAGGACTCACAGGCTTTCTCCATGAGTGGGTGGGGGAAGTAGGACTCACAGGCTTTCTCCATGAGTGGGTGGGGGAAGTAGGACTCACAGGCTTTCTCCATGAGAAGGTGGGGGAAGTATTACTCACAGGCATTCTCAATTAGTGGGTGGGGGAAGTAGGATTCACAGGCTTTCTCCATTAGTGGGTGGGGGAAGTAGGACTCACAGGCTTTCTCCATTAGTGGGTGGGAGAAGTAGGATTCACATTCTGTCTGCATTAGTGGGTGGGGGAAGTAGGATTCACATTCTGTCTGCATTAGTGGGTGGGGGAAGTAGGATTCACATTCTGTCTGCATTAGTGGGTGGGGGAAGTAGAATTCACATTCTGTCTGCATTAGTGGGTGGGGGAAGCAGGACTCATAGTCAGTCTCAATTAGTGGGCGGGGAAGGAGGATTCACATGCTTGGTTTTTTTAGGTGATGGTGTAGTCAGAACTCACAGTCTTTATCTATAAGTAGATGGGGGAAGCAGGACTCAAAGGCTTTATCTATAAGTAGACAGAGGACAGAGGACTCACAGGCTTTATCTATAAATAGACAGAGGAAACAGGACTCACAGGCTTTATTTATAAGTAGACAGGGGAGGGAGTGCTCACAGGCTTTATCTATAAGTAGAAAGAGGATAGAGGACTCACATGCTTTATTTATAAGTAGACAGGGGAGGGAGGACTCACAGGCTTTATCTATAAGTAGACAGGGGAGGGAGGACTCACAGGCTTTATCTATAAGTAGACAGGGGAGGGAGGACTCACAGGCTTTATCTATAAATAGACAGAGGAAACCGGACTCACAGGCTTTATTTATAAGTAGACGGGGAGGGAGGACTCACAGGCTTTATTTATAAGTAGATGGGGGAAGCAGGATTCACAGGCTTTATCTATGAGTAGACAGGGGAAACAGAACTCACGGGCTTCATCTACGAGTAGACAGGGGAAACAGAACTCACAGGCTCTCTCTATAAATTGACGGGGGAAGAAGGAATCGCAGAATTTCTCTACTGGTGCTGGGGAAAACAATGTCCTACAATCTTTCACTATAAGTGGGTAGAAGCAGCAGGACTCTCAGACTTTCTCTGTTATTGAGTGGAGGAAGCGAAATTTAAAGAAGGGAATCAAGTTTTTGAAAAATCTCTAAAAAGGCCTTATTTGCACAAAACCTTGAGATAGTTTGAATTTTTGCACAACTCACTCCTGCCCTGAAAAGTGGGCACAGTTATGCCTTATCCCCATACTCAGTGTTCAGTCAGTGATATCCACCACAGATTTTGAGCCAAAACCAGGTGCGGCTCTAAACATAGAACAGGTGCAGATCTTTCCCTTATACCTTATGTCTGTGGAGGCTCCAATCCTGGTTTTGGCTCACAATCACTGACGGAAATCACTGACCAAACACTGACCTGTGAATAAGGCTTTACCCTGTGAGCTAATTTATGACACATTCATCAACCACGACTTTTCAAAAAGGTCACAAAAATTGTTGCAATTAAACAGTTTTTACATTAAAATACTTCTTTAAATCAAAGAAAATCTTAGAAAACACAGAGATCTGTGTCTCCCTCTCTATTTGACGAAAAAGGACAGGTGTGGGTCACTGTGGTCATAAATGTCAAGATGGGGGATACCCCTTTAAATACTACATATTATTTTGCAATATATTTTGTATGAAAATAATGATTATAGTCTAATATTTTTCTTCATAAAATAAAATAAATAATATATAAAACAAAAATAAATAAATAAATAAATAAATAAATAATAGTAAAGTAGTAACAATGTAGATTTAGAAAACTGATGGAGATAGCAAAGAGAAGGAGGGGTAAACCATTCAGTCTTCACTAAATACTGAACATACTGTCCGTGTTATCCATGAGCACAATAAAGCAGGATGTCATCTGGCGCCCCCTAGTGTTAAGCCGACAACATGATAATTACTTGTGCATTTATAACTACAGCGAAGACTGTAAAAAGAGTACAAGTCACATCAAGAATTAGATCAATGTCCGTCGTCTGACGCAGGAAACTGCTCTGGGATAAAATACTCCAAATTTACTGAAAGGTGCACAACACAAATTTGAGCCAGAATAGCAAATCTAAGCAGGCATACGCTTGGGTCAAAATTTACGTCAATTTCTGGTGTCAGTTTACTGGAGGCTTCGCCCCTCATGCTAAGCTCCCTCCCATTTTCGAGAAGTGAAGAGAAGAGCACAAAAAAGACAAAAGCTGCACATTTTTTGAGCAAAATGTGACTTTTGTAGGACAGAAAACTATCCAGCTATTGATAAATTCTCCCCCATCCAGCCCATTAAGAGTTAACTAGTCAGAAGTGTATTTTTACAACAGGATATCAGGTTTTTGGATGGAATTTTTCGGACATCATGAAAATGGTTACATAAGGGGCGTCCGGCTAACAGCCGAAAGTTAGGGAAAGCTGTATCTAGTCCAGGCAATCCTCACATCACAGAGCACAGGCTTTCTACAGTTCCAACAGTTCGTAACAATGTATCAGTGCAGCCAAGAGTCCAGATTGATCAGCTCCCTGCACAGACCTTGCCCTGGGGATCTGCATTTTGGAAAGTGTCGTCTTTACACCAGACAATGTACAGTAATCTGATGGAAGAAAACTGATGCCTGCATTACAGGAGCTTAGCAACCATCAGAATAGTGAGTGCAGCTCTGGAGTATAATACAGGATGTAACTCAGGATCAGTACAGGATAAGAAATGTAATGTATGTACACAGTGAATCCACCAGCAGAATAGGGAGTGCAGCTCTGGAGTATAATACAGGATGTAACTCAGGATCAGTACAGGATAAGTAATGTAATGTATGTACACAGTGAGTGCACCAGCAGAATAGTGAGTACAGCTCTGGAGTATAATACAGGATGTAACTCAGGATCAGTACAGGATAAGTAATGTATGTACACAGTGAGTGCACCAGCAGAATACTGAGTGCGGCTCTGGAGTATAATACAGGATGTAACTCAGGATCAGTAAAGGATAATTAATATAATGTATGTACAAAGTGATTCTACTAGCAGAATAGTGAGTGCAGCTCTGGAGTATAATACAGGAGATAACTCAGGATCAGTACAGGATAAGTAATGTATGTACACAGTGACTGCACCAGCAGAATAGTGAGTGCAGCTCTGGAGTATAATACAGGATGTAACTCAGGATCAGTACAGGATAAGTAATGTATGTACACAGTGACTGCACCAGCAGAATAGTGAGTGCAGCTCTGGAGTATAATACAGGATGTAACTCAGGATCAGTACAGGATAAGTAATGTATGTACATAGTGACTGCACCAGCAGAATAGTGAGTGCAGCTCTGGAGTATAATACAGGATGTAACTCAGGATCAGTACAGGATAAGTAATGTATGTACACAGTGACTCCACCAGCAGAATACTGAGTGCAGCTCTGGAGTATAATACAGGATATAACTCAGGATCAGTACAGGATAAGTAATGTAATTTACGTACACAGTGACTGCACCAGCAGAATAGTGAGTGCAGCTCTGGAGTATAATACAGGATGTAACTCAGGATCAGTAATGTAATGTATGTACACAGTGAGTGCACCAGCAGAATAGTGAGTGCGGCTCTGGAGTATAATACAGGATGTAACTCAGGATCAGTAAAGGATAATTAATATAATGTATGTACAAAGTGATTCTACTAGCAGAATAGTGAGTGCAGCTCTGGAGTATAATACAGGAGATAACTCAGGATCAGTACAGGATAAGTAATGTATGTACACAGTGACTGCACCAGCAGAATAGTGAGTGCAGCTCTGGAGTATAATACAGGATGTAACTCAGGATCAGTACAGGATAAGTAATGTATGTACACAGTGACTGCACCAGCAGAATAGTGAGTGCAGCTCTGGAGTATAATACAGGATGTAACTCAGGATCAGTACAGGATAAGTAATGTATGTACACAGTGACTCCACCAGCAGAATAGTGAGTGCAGCTCTGGAGTATAATACAGGATGTAACTCAGGATCAGTACAGGATAAGTAATGTATGTACACAGTGACTCCACCAGCAGAATACTGAGTGCAGCTCTGGAGTATAATACAGGATATAACTCAGGATCAGTACAGGATAAGTAATGTAATTTACGTACACAGTGACTGCACCAGCAGAATAGTGAGTGCAGCTCTGGAGTATAATACAGGATGTAACTCAGGATCAGTACAGGATAAGTAATGTATGTACACAGTGACTCCACCAGAATACTGAGTGCAGCTCTGAAGTATAATACAGGATGTAACTCAGGATCAGTACAGGATAAGTAATGTATGTACACAGTGACTCCATCAGCAGAATAGTGAGTGCAGCTCTGGAGTATAATACAAGATATAACTCAGGAACAGTACAGGATAATTAATATAATGTATGTACAAAGTGATTCTACTAGCAGAATAGTGAGTGCAGCTCTGGAGTATAATACAGGATATAACTGAGGATCAGTACAGGATAAGTAATGTAATGTATGTACACAGTGACTGCACCAGCAGAATAGTGAGTGCAGCTCTGGAGTATAATACAGGATGTAACTCAGGATCAGAACAGGATAAGTAATGTAATGGAAAAGAGTCTAGAACGTCTAGCAGGGTGCGCCAAATTTATCATATATCATGAGCCAGTGATCTCCATGTGTATAAAATCTGTTCAAAGGTGGATGCAAAGAAAGCAAAATCACAGAACATTATATGCAAATGTTCAAAAGAAAAGCTGGGTATGATGTACAGCATATGATAAGGAAGAACGTCTGCAGTGCAATACAGGAATGTCAAGCCTTTACAGCACCTGACTGACATGGAGACTCATTATCATCTTTATAATCCAATGTGAATCATGTGAATTATAAGGACTGCTGCAATGTTAAACGTATCTACCAAGACCGGCGCTGGATATCAACCGGAGTCCATCGCCTGTGGCTTTCCGTTTTCTGCAGGGGACAGAAGGGATATCCATGTTTTGAAATTAGTTCACACAATATATTTTGTTAAGCCGCCTATCAGATGAAGGAGACAGAATGGGGTCATTTCACAAGACTGATTTCAGAAAGTAGTGAAAATAAAGGAGATCTCCCTTTCATGTGTCTCTGCTGCAAATAATTGAGCCCATATTCTGCAGTTTAAAAGCTCCGCAGGAAAAAAAAATAAAAAAGCCTCGACTTTGAACGGTACGATACAGTGTGAAGCTGGGTTTACCATTCATGCCGGGACACAATAGAATGGAAATTGTCAAAAGCGAGTACATCAGATCTTAATGGACTTGTTTAGGAAAAGCATGAAAATACATAGATTAGAAAAACTTTCAACAGTAAATTAAAAAAAAAAAAAAAAAACTTGAATAATAAGGTCCACTTGCTGCGGAAAACATAAAACATTTGCTTTCATTTATTTATAATCGCATCCCACATAAAGAACAGTAAGAGGAACGTGACAGATTCAATTTTACTTTTTGCACCTTAACTCTTTCATCACCGGGGGGTGTTTTGGGCCTCCATGCTTTTGGAATGAAGTATTATAAAGTTTTTTTTTTTGTTTTTTTTTTTAATTGTCTATCCCAAATAATAAAGTTTATTTTTTGTTTCATTTCTTAGTTTACCCCCCAGATTTTCGTCTTAAAGGGGTTTTCCCATGAAAAATATTCAGCAGTTTTCAAACCAGCACCTGGATCTGAATACTTTTCTAATTGCATGTAATTAAACATTTAGTATAGGCGCTGAGTTACTCAATAAAATGTGTCTGTACAGCGCCACCTGCTGTTTGTTCTTTTCCTTATTTCTCTGCCAAACGTAGTAATATCGCTGAAGTGGTTGCACCTGTTCTGTTCCATCCTTTAACCCCCTAATGCCCCTTTGACACGAGCGGGAGACTCGCATGTCTCCCGCAACGCATCTACAGGGCTGGACTCGGCACTGACAGGGATCGCATAGCATTATATGCGATCCCAGTCAGTGCCGGAGTCCAGCCCTGTAGATGCGTTGTGGGAGACATGCGAGTCTCCCGCTCGTGTGAAAGAGGCATAACTGTTTTGCCAGAGTGGAGCTCCAGCAGTGGGAGAAGTAGCTAACTGGAGGGGGGAGGGCTGCTTTAGATGCTGTTACCTCCTGAATGGTAGCCGCTAGAAACATGCAACATGGTATTGTATGAAAGCAGACATTCCAAGCTTTCAGACAGTACCAAAATGAGAGCAATACGTTCAGGACAGAGAAAGATATCACTGATAGAAATTGGGATTCTGTGAATGCAGCTGAAAATGAAAGTAAAAACAGGTCGACTTGATTTCTAACAGTGATTTCTACTCTGTTGCTTGCTGTTGTTTTTGAAAGCCTGTACTGTCAGCTTTCAGACAAGACCAGTTGCATGTTTCTAGCTGTTACCATTGAGGAGATATCACCATCTAAAGCAGCCCTCCCCCCTCCAGTTAGCTACTTTTCACACTGTCCGAGCTGGACTTGGGCAAAACAGTTAGGTGGTTAAAGGGGTTTTCTGGGACTTTTACACTGATGACCTATCCTTTGGATAGATAATCAGTATCCGATTGGCGGGGGTCTGACACTTGGGTTCCCCACCAATCAGCTGTTTGAGAAGGCACTGGCGTTCGCAGTAGCGCTGCGGACTTCTCTCAGCTCACCAAGCACAGTGCCGTACATTGTATAGTAGCTGTGCTTGGTATCACAGTTCAACCCCATTAATTCTGCACCTAGGCCACATGACCGATGAACGCGGCCCACGTAAGACATCACACCTCCTGGGAAAAGCTGGAGAAAGCCGAAGTGCTACTACGAGTACTGGTTTCATCTCAAATATCAGATCGTCAGGGGTCCGACACTTGAGTGTTAGACTCCCTCTAATCAGATACTGATGTCCTATCCAGAGAGTAGGTCATCAGTATAAAAGTCCTGAAGAACCCTGTTAACTGCCAGCTGTTGGATCAAATGTTAGAAGGCGTGACAGTTACAGGGAGACAGCTGTCACAGAAAGGACACACCCCATGAGCTGTGATAGGGACAGAGCTGCAGCAGAAAGGACACGCCCCTTGATCTTCCAGCCTGAACAAAATCTAGCAGAACAATGAATGTGAAGATCTCTGGATCCATGTGAGGTACAGGGCTGGTTCTAGCTTTGTTAGAAAGAAGTTGTCATGTACTATACGATGTCTGATTTTCATTTTTTCCCATCATGGGATAACCCCTTTAATTTTAATATTTAAACTGGACCAAGTATCATTTAATTTTGGAGATCTTATGAAGAGAAAAATGTTCAGAAACAGGAACAACAATATTATTTATTTTCTCATGTTCTAAGGTATTTGTCCAATCAACACCATGCACCCCAAATACTAATCATCTAACACACCCGTGCTTAGTGATGTCACGTGTGTACACATTGTGTAATGTATGACGTCACTACAGCACGGAACGCAAAGATGTATCTCTGCCTCAGTCTCTGCACAAGGATGAGAATTACCCAAGCAACAGCAATTGTTTAGCAAAGGTGCAAATGCAGAGAGGGAACGGGGGCCGAACAAAGTAAAACTGGTGGTGATTATTTTACATATGGAGTAACGTACGCTCAGCTGGACACAGATGTGTCGACGATGCCTGAGCTCCAGAAGTTCATGCAAAATGTGCACACAAGAGGCTTCACCTCATTATTATGAGAGAGTGGGAGAATTAATGACAGCTCCGTTGCTCCGTATACCTCCATCTGATACGTAACTTCAACTTCTAGTGTGCCTTGCAATATTGTGAATTGCATTTTCACCTCGCCTATGCAGGAGGTGGATGATACAATACAGTACAATTCCATTAACCTGGCATAAATACAACTCTATGAAGCAGAGGTCTTCTTTGGGATTTACATGTGGCTCACGACCCTGAACCAAGCCAATTTGGATGTCAGAATTTACACTAAAATACCATCTGCAAATATTTGCACTGTTATGACTTCTTATTTCTCCAAATTTACAAAATCTCAATGTTTTTATTGACTGTGGTTCCAACCACCACTCTCAGAAGGTACAAAGGCTTTAGGACCTCTGCTATAGGCATTGAATTATCAAAACAGTATATAAAACCTATCCTGTAGAGGACATAACACCTCCTACTATCATGTTCAGAAGTCACATACTGTAATTGCTTGTCTCTCTGCAGTCTCCTGCCTCTGGTCTTGTCAGATTCTAGATTATTCTATGGCTCAGTCTTCTGTCTCTGGTCTTGTCAGATTCTAGATTATTCTATGGCTCAGTCTTCTGTCTCTGGTCTTGTCAGATTCTAGATTATTCTACGGCTCAGTCTCCTGCCTCTGGTCTTGTCAGATTGTAGATTATTCTACGGCTAACTCTTCTGCCTCTGGTCTTGTCAGATTCTAGATTATTCTACGGCTCAGTCTTCTGTCTCTGGTCTTGTCAGATTCTAGATTATTCTACGGCTCAGTCTTCTGCCTCTGGTCTTGTCAGATTCTAGATTATTCTACAGCTCAGTCTTCTGTCTCTGGTCTTGTCAGATTGTAGATTATTCTACGGCTCAGTCTTCTGCCTCTGGTCTTGTTAGATTCTAGATTATTCTACGGCTCAGTCTTCTGTCTCTGGTCTTGTTAGATTCTAGATTATTCTACGGCTCAGTCTTCTGTCTCTGGTCTTGTCACATTCTAGATTATTCTACGGCTCACTCTTCTGCCTCTGGTCTTGTCAGATTCTAGATTATTCTACGGCTCACTCTTCTGCCTCTGGTCTTGTCAGATTCTAGATTATTCTACGGCTCACTCTTCTGCCTCTGGTCTTGTCACATTCTAGATTATTTTACGGCTCAGTCTCCTGCCTCTGGTCTTGTCAGATTCTAGATTATTCTACGGCTCAGTCTTCTGCCTCTGGTCTTGTCACATTCTAGATTATTCTACGGCTCAGTCTTCTGTCTCTGGTCTTGTCAGATTCTAGATTATTCTACAGCTCAGTCTTCTGTCTCTGGTCTTGTCAGATTGTAGATTATTCTACGGCTCAGTCTTCTGCCTCTGGTCTTGTTAGATTCTAGATTATTCTACGGCTCAGTCTTCTGTCTCTGGTCTTGTTAGATTCTAGATTATTCTACGGCTCACTCTTCTGCCTCTGGTCTTGTCAGATTCTACATTATTCTACGGCTCAGTCTTCTGTCTCTGGTCTTGTCACATTCTAGATTATTCTACGGCTCACTCTTCTGCCTCTGGTCTTGTCAGATTCTACATTATTCTACGGCTCAGTCTTCTATCTCTGGTCTTGTCAGATTCTAGATTATTCTACGGCTCACTCTTCTGCCTCTGGTCTTGTCAGATTCTAGATTATTTTACGGCTCAGTCTCCTGCCTCTGGTCTTGTCAGATTCTAGATTATTCTACAGCTCAGTCTTCTACCTCTGGTCTTGTCAGATTCTAGGTTATTCTACGGCTCAGTCTCCTGCCTCTGGTCTTGTCAGATTCTAGATTATTCTACAGCTCAGTCTTCTGCCTCTGGTTTTGTGAGATTCTAGATTATTCTACAGCTCAGTCTTCTGCCTCTGGTTTTGTGAGATTCTAGACTATTCTACGGCTCAGTCTTCTGCCTCTGGTCTTGTTAGATTCTAGATTATTCTACGGCTCAGTCTTCTGTCTCTGGTCTTGTTAGATTCTAGATTATTCTATGGCTCAGTCTTCTGTCTCTGGTCTTGTCACATTCTAGATTATTCTACGGCTCACTCTTCTGTCTCTGGTCTTGTCACATTCTAGATTATTCTACGGCTCACTCTTCTGCCTCTGGTCTTGTCAGATTCTAGATTATTCTACGGCTCAGTCTTCTATCTCTGGTCTTGTCAGATTCTAGATTATTCTACGGCTCACTCTTCTGCCTCTGGTCTTGTCAGATTCTAGATTATTCTACAGCTCAGTCTTCTACCTCTGGTCTTGTCAGATTCTAGATTATTCTACGGCTCAGTCTCCTGCCTCTGGTCTTGTCAGATTCTAGATTATTCTACAGCTCAGTCTTCTGCCTCTGGTTTTGTGAGATTCTAGATTATTCTACAGCTCAGTCTTCTGCCTCTGGTTTTGTGAGATTCTAGACTATTCTACGGCTCAGTCTTCTACCTCTGGTCTTGTCAGATTCTAGATTATTTTACGGCTCAGTCTTCTGCCTCTGGTCTTGTGAGATTCTAGATTATTCTACGGCTCAGTCTCCTGCCTCTGGTCTTGTCAGATTCTAGATTATTCTACGGCTCAGTCTTCTATCTCTGGTCTTGTCAGATTCTAGATTATTCTACGGCTCACTCTTCTGCCTCTGGTCTTGTCAGATTCTAGATTATTCTACGGCTCAGTCTCCTGCCTCTGGTCTTGTCAGATTCTAGATTATTCTACAGCTCAGTCTTCTGCCTCTGGTTTTGTGAGATTCTAGATTATTCTACGGCTCAGTCTTCTACCTCTGGTCTTGTCAGATTCTAGATTATTTTACGGCTCAGTCTTCTGCCTCTGGTCTTGTGAGATTCTAGATTATTCTACGGCTCAGCCTTCTGCCTCTGGTCTTGTGAGATTCTAGATTATTCTACGGCTCAGCCTTCTGCCTCTGGTCTTGTCAGATTCTAGATTATTTTACGGCTCAGTCTCCTGCATCTGGTCTTGTTAGATTCTAGATTATTCTACGGCTCAGTCTTCTGTCTCTGGTCTTGTCAGATTGTCGATTATTCTACAGCTCAGTTTTCTACCTCTGCCCTTGTGAGATTCTAGATTATTCAATGGCTTGCCTTCTGCCTCTGGTTTCGTGAGATTCTAAGTTATTCTATGGTTAAGCCTTCTGCCTCTGGTCTTGTCTAGACAATAATATGGTTCGGCCTTCTGTCTCTGATTCTGTGATATTCTAAATTATTCAACAGCTCAGTCTACAGCCTCTGGTCTTGTGAGAATCTAGATTATTCTATGGCTTATGGACTACTGGATGCTATAGAACATAGTTTATATAAGTTTAAGTTTATGTTCTTTAAGTTAAGTTTATGTTCCGCAAAGTTTTTCCAAAGGTGGAATTTTTTTTTTAAAGGGTTTTCTGAGAATTTTTTTTTTACCGATGACCTGTCCTCTGGATAGGTCATCAGTACCTGATTGGTGGGGGTCCAACATCTGGGACCCCCGCCGATGAGCTGTTTTAAGAAGGCACTCATTTTCCTTGCAGTGGTCACTGGAGGAGAAATGCAGGGTTACATAGCAGCCATTAAAATGAAAAGATCTCCATTCACACAAGTGAGCACACAAGAGACTTTCTATGACATCTACATTAGTCTCAGAATGGCATATGGACAGGTGATACCTTTAGAAGACCACTTTTTTTTTTTTTTTAAGTAGACCGTTCCCATATTGTAACCAGTCATAATAAAAGGGTCTTTTCTACTCACAGGTGGCACAGACCAGTAACGTCCTCACAGTGAGTTCACAGGACAGCTTCCATTTCTTGGACACTCTTGAGGTAACCATCGGCAGGATAATTTCAGCAGGAACGTAGTACTGAATCGCATAGGTCACATAAATTCCAAAGCAATACAAAGCCTTCACCAGCTGATAGACCCTGAGGATGAGGAAGGTCAGAAATACAGTGAGTAGTCATATACGTAGCATTCCCATTGCAGTTTTAAGAAATCAAATACACAGACATCCAGGCAGCTGAGAGGAACTCAAAGTCACTTTTTAGCAAGAGTCAGATCAACAATTACAGTAACCTGTAAGGGCACGGCCCGATGGTGAGCTGGTTGCATGTGGTCAAGCCATGCCCAGCCATGGCAGCAGAGATTTTGAGGTAAAGTCATGTGGCCATTGGCTACCAGCCACAGCGTCAGACTGTATCCTAAATGTACCAACATGGTTCTTCAAAAGGTTGTCACTGTGAAGCCAGCATACTATTACTAGATAAAAAAAAAACCTAATACTTGAAAAACACTTCTTTCATTACATGGAAAATTTGCCTGCCCTTGAACAATACAACTTTCAAATGAGGAATATTTTGTTAAGGGGGTTATTCGATTTCTGAACCACCTCAACCCCATGTGCTGGGCCCCTCACAGGTGTCAGGGGGAGCAGCCAAGGGCAGGCAGTGACGGGGACGAGGCCCCTAGTGTCACCCGCAATGCTAGGGAGAGGGGCAAGTATATTACCTGTGAGGGGTCGGCACATGGGGAGGAGATTACCGCCTTTAAATGAATGGAATGAATGGAATCTTATCTAAGAAACAAAGGCACACTTACTAACAATGTACAGTGGTGCTTGAAAGTTTGTGAACCCTTCAGAATTGTCTACATTTCTGCATAAATGTGACCTAAAATATCAGACTGGGTAATATATTTATTGAGGAAAATGATCCCATATCACATATCGGTGAGTGACAAAAGTATGTGAAAATTTAGGATTAGCAGATCATTAGAAAATGATCTAGAAGAATTTAGGTGTTTCCAATCAATGGGATAATAATCAGTTGACTGGCTGGCCTGTTTTAATTAAAGAAACGGAATCTATCAAAGTCTAATCTTCAGAATACGTTTGTGGAATTTTATCATAGCACAAACAAAGGAGATTTCTGAGAACCTCAGAAGGAGAGTTGCTGATGCTCATCAGGCTGGAAAAGGTTACAAAACCATTTATAAAGAGCTTGGACAGACAGACAGATTGTTTGCAAATGGAAGAAATGTAAGACCATTAATACCCTCCACAGAAGTCATCAACCAACAAAGATCACCCCAAGAGCAAGGAATGTAATAGTCTGCAACAGGTCACAAAGCAGCCCAAGGGAAACTCTAAGTAACCAAAGGCCTTTCTCACATTAGCTAATGTTAATGTTCATGAATGTTCACCATCAGGAAGACACTGCTTAACAACGGTGAGCATAACAGGACTGCATGGAGAAAGCTGCTGCTCTCCAAAAAGAACTTTGCTGCCCATTGCTACAGATCACCCGGACAAGCTAAAAGTCTACTGGAACAATGCTTTGTGGACGGATGAGACCAAAATAGAACTTTTTGGTTTAAATGAAAAATGTTATATGTGGAAAAAGGAAAACACTGGAATTCAACATAAAAACCTCATCTCATCCCGTGGTTTGGGGCTGTTTACTGCACATGGGCCAGAATTACTTGCCATCATTGATGGAACAATGAATTCTGAATGATACTAGCATCTGATCTGTGAGATGAACCTTAAGAGAATGTAGGTCGTGCCGCAAGACAATGACCCGAAGAACACAAGTTGTTCCATCAAAGAATAGTTAATAATATAGTTTTTGGAAAGGCCAAGTCAAGTCCATAATCCAATACAAATGTTGTAGAAGGACCTGAAGTGAGCAGTTCATGTGAGGACATCCACCAACATAGCAGAGTTGAAGCTGTTTTGTATGGCGGAAGGGACTAAAATTCCTCTAAGCCGATGTGCAGGACTGATCAACAATTACCGGGAGTATTTACGTGTAGTTGAAGTTATTGCTGCACATGGGGGTCACACCAGATACCGAAAGCAAAGGTTCACATACTTTTGCCATTCACAGACATGTGATACTGGATCATTTCCCTCAATAAATAAATTACCAAGTCTAATATTTTGACTTATTTATCTGACTTGGTCATCTTTATCTACTTTTAGGACTTGTATAAAAAGCTGATGTAGTTATTTGATCAAATTTATGCAGAACTATAGAAAATTCTGAAGGGTTCAAAAACTTTCAAGCACCACTGCAGTTGATATATTCAGAACATGTACGTCCAAGATCACCTGGGAACACACACTTCTGGACAGGGCTTATATAAGGCTCATCTATTTTTTTGACCAGGACAGCCTAAATTTGATAGGACTGTCTCTGAAAATTAGGAACAGCCCCAGCAAAGTTGGGTCTGTTGGCAGCTATGAATATAAATCAAAGAGTACATACTATTACAACCTCTACTACTGCTGTTTCTGTTTGACGCCGGGTACATTTCATGGGAACGTAGCGAGTAGTACGTGGTTCCCTAGAGAGAGCGAAAATGATTTTAAATTACTCCTGACGAAGACGTGATTCTTAAAATTTTTCCCTTATTTTATGGTTATTAAAAGCCACAGGTACTTATAATGTCTTTTACACTGACATTAACTTGCATAAATTCCAATTAATGCTGAAATAAATTAAGAAATGTTAAGATAGCTAAAGTGTAAGTTACATTTTACATTTTTATTTTTCACAAACTTCAGATAATTCATCTAGTGAATGCTAAATTCCTGGAAATTTGAATTCCAGAAGCTAGTCAAGACCACGATACAACAGTACATCACTGCAGTCTATGGTAAAAGCAATCGAACAATCACATGTTCAATTCCCCTTGGTGAGAGTAAAAAATAATGCAAAAAAAATGTAAAAAAAAACTAACAATGTAAAAAAAAAAAAAAAAAAAGAATTACAAATTCCAAATCACCTCTTTTCACCATTTTGTTAATAAAAAAAAATAAATAAAAATAAATGTCATTGTTATTAAACAGTTCAAAAATACCGGAACTAGTAAAATATAAAGCTATGTACCCTTCAAAAAAAATCAAAATGGCTAAATCAACATTTTTTAGTTCTGGACTGTTTCCCTAAAAAATAAATTGAATAAAAAGTGATCAAAAAATCATATATACCCACAAAATAGCATCAATAAAACCTGTATGTGTCAGAATATGATGGTGCATATTTGTCTTTTAGTGGCCAGATCTCCTCCGGACCCTATTATAGTCAACGGGGCCAGCGGGCATTGCCTTAACATCCAGCAGTGCCAGATCCAGAGAGCTCTGACGGGCTGTTATCTGCCGGTACAGACTGCCGGAACTCATTGCATTAGTGTGAAAGAACCCTTAGCCATTTTCCCACCTATGACATTTATAACCTATTAACAAGATGACCCTTAACCTATTCCCAAGGACACAGCATCATGTAGGGGAGAGTAAAGAATTCTATATTGTGGCTGAGATTTGTTGTCTGATTTGCCTACCCCAATAACAAGAGCCTTTGGAAAAACTGAAGTCATTCTGCAATGCATAGTATAAATAAAAATAAAAGCCTTTGTTGCTTCTGTATTCTGGAGAGCACCTTGAGCAGGCTGCCAGAAACCACAGGGATCCTTGGTTTGGAAAAAGTATTCCTCAAAATTGCAAAAAAAAAAACGTAATTCAGTTATATTAGAGTCTAGACTGTTCATGTCTGGTGTAAAGTACCAACTGTACTGCTTCCAACAAAAGGTAAAAAAAAAAAGAAAGAAAGAAAGAAAGAAAGAAATGAAAAAAAAAATGTAATTAATTAATTAATGTACCTAGGTCAAAAGAGATAGATGCAACATCTGGTTCTGGTCTTACCATATGGACATAAGTATTGGAACATGCCTCTTACCAGGGGCAGATTGGCCATAGACCTTACAGGGAAATTTCCCAGTGGGAAAAAGCCCAGGGGGCCGCCTGGGAGGTTTTTGGGGATATATTTTGTGCTGCTGGCAGTATTATGTGATGGACTGTGGTATTTGGCTCTGTTGGGGTGGTATAATGTGCCGCAATATGATATCACTGGCCCTGCTTTCCATCAATTTGGACCTGACTACAAAACAGGGCCACTTTTAGTATTTTTTCAGGGGCCACTTTAAGTTCCCAGTCTGCCCCTGCCTCTTAGGCTACTTTCACACTAGCGGCAGCCCGGATCCGGCAGGTGAAGGGTGCTGCCGGATCCGGGCTGCCGCAGGGACATGTGTGGAGCCGGAACCGCGCTCCGGCCCCACACATGTCACACAGTACATACATACATACACAGACACACACACATATACACAGACAAATACACATACATACTTACATGCTCCCAGCAGGTCTCCAGAGCGCAGGAGGAACAGGACGGCGCGCACAGATGACAATTCCCCACAGCGCCCTCTGCTGGGCGCCTGGTGGAATTGTCATCTGTGCGTGCCGTCCTGTTCCTCCTGCGCTCTGGAGACCTGCCGGGGAGCATGTAAGTATTTATGTGTATTTGTCTATGTATATGTCTGTATGTGTGTATTGTGTGTATGTGTGCAGGTGATGGATCCGTCATGAACTCCATTGAAAGTCAATGGAGGACGGATCCGTTCACCATTGTGTCACACCAAACGGATCCGTCCCCATTGACTTTCATTGGGGGTCATGACGGATCCGTCTTGGTGCGGATGCCTGAACCGGAGAGCAAACCGCAGCATGCTGCGGTTTGTTCTCCGGTCTGAAGACGGAACGGAATGCTTTCAGGAGCCTCCGTTGTCTTCAGTTCAGTTTTGTCCCCATTGACAATGAATGGGGACAAAACTGAAGCGTTTTATTCCGCTATTGAGCCCCTATGACGGAACTCAGTACCAGAATTATAAAACGCTAGTGTGAAAGTAGCCTTACTAATTGAATTCAGGTGTTTCATTTAGTCCCATTTCTATCCTCCTAGATATTCCATCATGAACTGTGAGTGATGGAGTGTAAAGTGGAAGTGTTTAGGAACCACAGCAACGAAGTGGAGACCACAAAGTTACAGGGGGGGGGGTCACCAATTGTATGCTTCCAACATTGTGGGTACAGCTTGAAGAAGACCCTTTTTTCCCAGCATTACAGTGCCCCAGTGCACAAATCAAGGTCATAAAGGCATGGTTGGGGAGTTTGATGTGAAAGATCTTTACTGCTCCTCACAGAGCCCTGACTTCAACCCCATCAGACACTTTTGGGATGATATAGAACGGAGATTACTAGCCACCCTCTTGAAGTGTGATGATGTAGTCTCTGATCATTTGGACTCCTTTCTGTCTGATATAAACAGTATAACCTGGGAACGAACTGAAGACTGTTTGGCAATCTTAGTACTTAAATAGTTAATATTTTTAGTTAGTAATATTTTTAGTTAGTAATATTTTTTTTATTTGCTAGTTTATTAGAGCTAGGCATGTATACCTGAGATAGTCAGTCAATGATCTGTAATGACCTTATAATAGCAGCTTTCATTAATATTTCCTGTCCCTTTCCACTGGTCCCTTAAAAGACTGTTGCTATGGCTCATCTAAGAAGACAGGAAGACAGAGGGGCGGTCCTTCACACTGCAGGCCTGCATTAGGCTTCAGAGTGAGGAGGCGTGTCTCTCAGTAATCCAATCTGATTGGCGGGAAGTAAGCTGCTGGCTACAGCAAGTGTGTATGTGAAGTGAGGGAAGGCAGTTTTGGTCTCAGAGAAGTAGCAGAGGAGCCATCTTGAGAAGATCTCCATATTGTAGAGGCATAACTAAGGGAAAAACTCAAGGAAAACTGTGGTATGTAAAGAAACTAAAGACTGCTTTATGCATAATGCTGCAGCAGTAGTAACATATGCTAAAATTGATTTTTTGATGAAAACATGACGGTTACACTTTAAGACTTGTTTGAAGTAATCAGACTTTATCCATTGCATATATTAGAATCAATATGACCTGTTACTGAATTACAAAACCTGCTCCTGCTTGGAAATATGTGTAGAAGAGAGTGAAGCATTGTCTGCATAGTTTGTCTTGGAATTCTCAGCTTTTGTTTTAGCTACAATCCAATAGGTGGTGAATCTCTTTATTCAACTGGTATAAAAGTTGGGACTCTTTCCAAAAGTTGGTGCTTTCCCAATCAAGTCTCTGACTGCTTTCACTGAAACGGGCTTCCCAGCTGCTGTGTCTCTGTCAGATGATGTTAACTCAATTGGTGATGTAAGTAAGTATTAGTCAGGACTCTGGGTGAAGTGTGGATATAATTAGTGATTATGTGTTATGTTTTAGGTAACCCTTATTCTTTGTAAGATTTCTACTCTTTGGCTGATGTAAGTTCTTTTACCTATTTTGATATATACAAAAGAAGGACATACATTTACTTACTTCTATATAGTACTATTCTTAAAGTGATGTGTAGTCTCTCTTTAAAGAGTATCTGAACCGGAAATGGTGTATTTGTTATCAAAACACCTCTACTCCAACATCAGTTTCTGACCTCACAAATGGTCTTCTAGAAAAAGGGGATAAACATTCCCACAGACAGTCCAAAATCACGTAGAAAGCCTTTCCGGAAGAGTGGAAGCTGTTTTACTTGCCAAATGGAACCAACTCCATATTAATGTCTATGGTTTTATGTTGGTGTAATCTGTAGGTGTCCTTATAGTTTTATCCATATAGTGTTATATGTTCTTCTGGGACCTAAATATTGATTGCCTGCCTTTTGGATAATCTTTAGAATAGCTCATCCTTGTTTTATTGGTGGTCTCCAGACCCTAGAGAACCACGCTAATCAGCAGAATGAAGGGGCCATGGCACTCTGGTGCGTTGTCACCTTCATTGTGTACACAGTCATAGCAGCTCCTCCATACTGTCAGCTCAATCCCATTCACTGTCACAGTCCATACCTGTGTAAGCTACGAAGGGGGCACCACACATTGTCCTCTACGTTCTGGTTGCCGTCTAGAATTCGGACCTCCACTGATGACACATTCACAGTCCATCTGTCCTAAACCTCATTTAAAATTCTCCCTCGCCAAATGAAAGCCTTACTGCATTCAACTTTATAAGAAGAAAATCTTCATTGATATTCATCTTAGGAAACCTAAAGACATTATCTAAGGAGCTGCCGGCACAGTGTGATCCTCCTTGAATGCTCTGTGCTACGAGAAGTCACATCAGAATATTTTGAAGATAAGACGCATAAATGGAACTCACCAGGAATCCTGAGGAAGGTTTAGAGTAATGCTGCCTTTGATTTGGTCTCCGAAACTCAAGTAACCCACTGTGGCCAGCGAGATATACAGAACCGTCACTATTGCCATACCAATGTTCAAGGTGCGAGTAAACTCTCTTTTTTCTTTCATTCGGTTTTCCAGGGGGAGAACCTGTAAGATAAAGCACGAAGAAAGAACAATAGCTGAAAATCAACGTGAGAGTATTACTTATTCAGTTCTTATCTCCTATAGTTCTGATGGCTACTACAACAGTGTATACCAGGGCTACATCCTCCAGTGGGCCAGCAGAAGACAACGCACCTTGGAATATGGAGGTATCATTAGGAAACTCTTCTAAACATGAGAACATTTAGATGTTGCTCGATCAGTTTTGGACACATTCAGTCTTCGGAAGTAAAAGACCAGTTCTGACCCAACAATTCCGAGCAAACTGTGGTCTACATCAAATCCCCCATCCACTGCTTCCAAATGAGTCTTGGTAGAAGGTCAAGTCTTTGAGTGATCAGATCTATTCAGAATCCAAATAGATCTCCATTGCCATTCACTTGGTAATACCACATCAAAGGAACCCATTGAAGCCTCAGCTGTCAAAGCTGTTGTGATCATCTGATCATTGGCAAGTCTACATGTTGGAAAGGAGCTGTCATGATAGAACAACCCTTTGTACCAGCATCAATGGGACCGAACTATTGGACCGAACGGAGCCTCAAAAGTGAAGGCGGGTGCACTGTGCATGCGCAGCCTCCCTCCATTCATTTCTATGGGGCCGCCGAAATTAGCTGAGCGCTGGCTTGGCTATTTCCGACGCCTACACCAAAATTAATGGGAGCGGTGGCCGCCGATTCGCGGTACTCCCCATTCATTTCTATGAGATCAGTGGGGAGCAGCGCCTGGTGGTGGCCGGGCGCAGGACCCGAGCGGCGTGGACCAGTTAGGATCTTTTATTAGGTAAAACGTGCTACGGTTCCTAATTAAAAAGTGGCCAAATCCTGGAAAACCCCTTTAAGCTGGCCATACACACTGTGTTACATCTATGTCAGCCGAAGGTTTGGCCAAGTCGCCATTGGTCCTAGTTATCTCTGCCTTTTTATAAACAGGGCCTTAGATTGACAGAACATATGTTATACAACGGTTCCTCGAGTTAATTGGTTCCAAGACGACTATTGTATGCTGAAACCATTGTAATTTAAGTCCTTGACTCTATGGGAAAACTAGTAATTGACTCAAAAGCTCCAAAATGTAACCCCCAAGTAGAGCTGGGCGATATGGCCAAAAAAAGAAATCTCGATTTTTTTTTAAATTTTGGACGATTCACGATTTAAATCTCGATTTTCTTATGTTAGTAAAAATATAAAAAAATAAAAAAAGCCTACTGTGGCCCCACCAGACCTCACATCAGCCCACTATACCCCCATCAGACCTCACATCAGCCCACTATACCCCCATCAGACCTCACATCAGCCCATTATGCCCCATCAGACCTCAGATCAGCCCACTGTGCCCCCATCAGACCTCAGATCAGCCCACTGTGCCCTCATCAGACCTCAGATCAACCCACTGTGCCCCCATCAGACCTCAGATCAGCCCACTGTGCCCCCCATCCGACCCCACATCAGCCCATTATGCCCCATCAGACCCCACATCAGCCCATTGTGCCCCATCAGACCCACCCCACATCAGCCCATTGTGCCCCATCAGACCCCACATCAGCCCAGGGTGCCCCATCAGACCCCACATCAGCCCAGGGTGCCCCCATCAGACCTCAGATCAGCCCACTGTGCCCCATCAGACCCCACATCAGCCCATTATGCCCCATCAGACTCCACATCAGCCCATTGTGCCCCATCAGACCCCACATCAGCCCAGGGTGCCCCCATCAGACCTCAGATCAGCCCATTGTGCCCCATCAGACCCCACATCAGCCCATTGTGCCCCATCAGACCCCACATCAACCCATTGTGCCCCATCAGACCTTCTTCTCCCGGCGCTGCACTGTCACCTGACTGCGTGCAGCGTCAGGTCAGAGTACGCGCACTACGCCCTGACGCTGTACGCGGTCAGGACAGTGCAGCGCAGCCCCAGAAATGAAGAGGATCGCCGGACACCGGAGCGGAGCCGCGGCGCAGGACCGGTGAGAGATTTTTTTTATTTTATATGTCGGGTGCCGACGAATTCACGATTTTCCTAAAAAATAAAATCGTGAGGCTTGCAATTGGCGAATTAATCAAATTAATTTGATTAATCGCCCAGCCCTACCCTCAAGATGAGAGAAACTGAAAATTTAAGAAAAAATAGGCAAATAACGAAGAAAGATAAAGTCCTTACATATAAGAGTCAGGAATGGATGTTGGAAGCTGTAAATCACTTTCTATGATGAGGACAGGAGATGTTTTAGGATCCTGTATCGCACACAGTGCCTCGCAGTACATGGCATGTAGTACCACACTGTACTGTATAGAGGAGCTACTATTTACCCAATACAGGTGTTTTATCAGAGAAATGGCCATGTGGATTGGCTGGACTGGAGTCTGAGGCATTTTATGTTCAGTTTAGTTTCAAATTACGATGTCCCAGGAAAGACCACCGTATGCTGAAAACATTGTATCCTGACGCCATTGTATCTTTAGGGATCACTGTATTTGTATAACGTATTTTTCTCTTTATAAGACACACTTTTTCCCCCTAAAAGTTTGGGGAAAATGGCCGTGCGTCTTATTACACGAATACTAGTGAGAGCTTCCATTATGGAAGCACTCAGTAGTTTGCAGGAGGAACAGGGAGCGTGAATATATCGTTGTTAGCGCTGGCTGTACTCACTACTCCCTGATCTTTGCCCTGGCACCTCCCTCCACTGTACTGACTGCTTAGAGCATCAGGACGTAGTGCACGCAGTCAGTGCAGTGGTGGCCAGGAGAAGACCAGGGAGCTGTGACTTCAGGAGAGAACGAAGGACCTGTAGAGTAGTGACTGAGGAGGAGAGGTAAGTTAAATTACTTATTTTAACTCTGATAGGGGTCTGATGATCTGAAATGGGGGTCTGATATAAGGATCTGATGTGTGGGTCTGATCTGAGGTTTTTCCCCCTCTAAAACCTAGGTGCGTCTTATGGGCAGATCTTATAAAGTGAAAAATAAGGTAATTAAAGGGGTTATGCGAGAATGACAAAAAAATGTCCCCCCCATATGCACGGGCCCCTCACACTGAATCTACTTACCAGGCTCCCCGCGCCGCTCCTGGATGAAAACATTGGGTGTCGGGGGGGAGCAGCCAATGGTAGGCGGTGACGGGGACGAGCCTCCCTAACATCGGGGATGACGCCCCTCCGCCAGAAACAGTTTAAATTTAATCAATGAGTAATGTGTGACCCAAAAAGGTGCCACTGAAAAACGACAACTTGTCCCGAAAAAAACAAGCCCTCATACAGCTACATCGATGAATTAAAATAAAAACGTTATAGCTCTTGGAACAAGAATATGAAAAAAAAATTTTAAAAATTGCTTGATGACTAAGGTCCAAAACAGGCGAAGGGGTTCGCAAATGACTACAGGATCTGTCTGTCATCATGAAGACATACAAGTCTGCATAGGAACTGCATACACAAAACGAATCGCAAAGTTGCTCCATTTTTTATTTTGGATACACCCTTGACAAACTAAAACAAGCTTTATTTATAAGAGCACTGTGCTCGTTTCTTCCTGGAGACGCTCTGTATACGGTGACCTTTCAAATGAACGTCCATTACTCTGACATATTCAATGATCTCACAGCAATTTGGGTTACCCTGATATAAAAGGGTGTTCCTATTACGAAAAGTAATGCCATATTGCTAGGGCAGGATCGGTGTGGGTTCGACTGACAAGAACTCTCCCCGATCCTGAGGATGAAGAGGCTGCGGTGCTAGTTTAAAGCTGCAGTCCCATCACAGTTTTCACTTGACTTGTAATACTGTATCAATTTTCAGGCGACCATAAAACTGTGACGCGTTTCGGCTCTAACACAAGCCTTTCTCAAACGTGTATGTTCGAGAAAGGCTCGTGTTAGAGCCAAAATGCGTCACAGTTTCACGGTCATCTGAAAATAAATTGATACATTATTACAAGCCAAATGATTGCCGGTCTTCCTTTGCTACGTGATGCTTTTCTTAGGCGTGAGCACGGTGTGAAATATACCAGGTGCCGATTTCCAGAACAAGTTTTCCCTTTACAGCAGCGTTCCCGACCACCCACTGTGCAAGGACCTGCAATATTGCTCCATTCAAAGGTGCAGCACCGCAGCAGCCCCTTCGTCCTCCTGATCGGTGAAGGTCTTGGAGGTCTGAGCCTCCGACTGATTTGATAGTGATCGCCTATCCTAGCGACCCGCCATCACTTCCTACGAGGACAATAACCCGCTAATGAAATTTTACTATGTATTATGGACTAGCCGTGTATTTCGAAAATGTAAATTCACCAAGGTTGATGTAAGTCAACGATCATTACCAGAAGAATATTGTTATTTTATTTCCTCTCTATAAACTTATGGCAGATAATATAAACCATGCTCTGCAGAAAGTGCCTCGGATCATGATGAGCGCTCTTCTACACTACCCGACGCCAACCATATTAATGGCCTAAGGTGCCATTTAGCACGAATGTATGAATCAAATAATATCCCTCCATTCTTTCCCACTTTACTCGGACAGAACGGCTAAATGCATATTATTCCCTGAGGCGGGTCATCTATAAAAGTGACGTGGTGCTGTAATGCAGGGAGGTTAAAGAGGACAGTGCCGAGAAAAACACAAAGGGCTTGGGGTGCGTAGGCAGAAGCGGACCGATTTACAGGTGATAAATGTAGTAATGTCATAACACTTCACAATTTATAGCTGCAAAGTAGTCTCTTCTTATGGCTGTAATATAGCAAAATTCCAGTAATCTGGAAAATAAGTGCTTGCTGGATTATGTAAAATTAAAATAAAGATGGAAAAACAAGAGATAATAGGGATTTTCCAGGACTCACATGCTGATTATCTATCCTCAGGATCAGATCGGTGGGGTTCTGACCCCCCAGTCTGACTCCTGGCACCCCCGCCAATCAGCTGATCTCGTGAGCACCGTTGACTATTTTGTGACCAGTGAAGTAGCGTTCATCGGTCAGTTGCCTTAAAGAAGAACTCCCGCAAACATTTTTATTCTCTGACCTGTTAGAAAGGTTCATGATATAATCTGTAGAGATTGTCATCTTCTTATCAGTGACTGTTTCTGTTAGTAAAAACCTCTCTTCTTATTATAGCTGGGTCATGTGACCAACTCCCTGACCTCCAACTGACCCAGGACAGAAAGCCAGTCACTGCTCTATTCATTCCTATGGGAGCCTCACTTTCAGTCTCATAGGAATACATAGAGAATTAGACTTCCTGTCCACACATAAGTCCATGTGTGAGTTGGTGGGTCTAATTGCTGGTCACATGACACAGATAAGAAACTTCAGGATGTTATAAGTCAAAAATTCAGACACTGGTAAGAAAATGACATTCACTACAGATTACATCATGTACATTTCTAGCCGGACATTTTGTCGGGAGTTCTTCTTCAAAGGTTATGTACACAGTAGGGCGGAATATTTGTATTACTGCATTGTACTCATTTTGAGCTAAAAATCTTTTTTTTCAACTGGTCTTTATTACAAATTGTGACCCCCTTTCTCTGTACTGCTTTGAGATTCTCTGGTAACAGGATCTGAATTTTGACTGTTCCTTCGGGCAGCTCAGCCACCTGCTCCTTATCTCTGACCTTGCAAACAGTCATTATAGCTCAATTCTCATCTTACTGATAACAATGAGGCTTAAGTGTTTTTGACCTTTGATTAATTTAGAGATAAGGTTTATGAGATGACAGGCACAAATTGAAAGTACATCACAGCTAGAACGTGACAGAACGTCTGAATATTTTTAATAAAGACCAAATGATAAAATAATTTTTGCCCAAAATGAGTAAAAGGAAATCATTAAAAAAAAAAATTTCCCCCGAAGGTGTACATAGCCTTTAACTCCGGCACAGCCACTACACAGTGTACGACATTGTCTGCCTGCAACTCCATACACAGTACAGTTTCTGGCACCATGGCAGCCTAAAAGTGCTGAATGACGGGGGTGCCAGATGTCGGATCCTAAGGATAGGTCATAAATATCTGTAGCCAGGAGTACCCCTTTAATTTTGCCATTTTGACCTACGTTAAAGACATCTGTGTGAAATCTTCGCCTATAAAGGGGTTTTCCCATCTCAAGATGTCCCAAGTGGCCGATAGGTGTGGTCCGACCTCTGGGACCCACTCCTATCTCCAGAACTGTAAAAGGGTGTAGCCACCCTCAATTCACTGCTATGGAAGTTCTGAAAATAGCAGAGCGCTGGATCGGTTATTTCCAGTAGTCCCATGGCAGTAAATAGAGGGGTGACCAGCGTGCTCTCCATTCACTGCTATGGGAATTCTAAAGATAGCCGAGCGTACTCGCTCAGCTGTTTTTGGGAGTCCCATAGCAATGAACAGAAGGACATGACAACACGTGTTCTGAAGATAGAAGAGGACCCCAGAGGTGGCACCAATACCTATGTGACAATTGTGGCATATCCTAGCCATATGCCACAAATCCTGAGATGGCAAACCCCCTTAACTGCTATAGCAATTTTTAATGATTGCATTTTAATAATATTGGGTTAAAAATCTATTTTTCATTTGGTCTTTATTAATAATGTTCAGCTGTTTTTGAGATACAGGGGTCAAAAAAATCAGTCTGTTTGCAGGCTATCACTTCTCAGTCCCATCAGCTGAGGGCTCATGTGAAGCCTTTTTTCTGATTTCCTGATCTCACATTAAGTCATATTTGTATCAGTTTGATAAGAGTCTAGCTATCATGATTGTCTGTGAGGTCAGGAGATCACAAATAGGGCTTCACATAAGCCATCAGAAGAGATACTCTGCAAACAGACTGATTTTTTTAACCCCTGTACTTCAAAAACGGCTGAAATATTTTAATAAAGACCAATTGAAAAAATGATTTTTAGTCCAAAATGAGTAAAATGCAATCATCAAAAAATGTTGCCCATAGCCTTTAATGCAGTGAAAATCAATCCCACCATAAAAAACCAAACTGGTTAAAAGAAAAAAATGTAAAAGGAAAGTGTATATCAGGAGTGTAATCTACAACAAAGAGGTCATTGACGGCGTGAGAAATCGATGTCTATATGAGAAGAGCTTCTCTGCTCTGAAGAAATGATTCACGTGAATCGCCACTACTTCCCGTTAGGATCAATAACGTCATACATGAGAATGATTCCAAATTAGAAATGACTGAAGGAAGAATATGAAGTGTCCCATTCAACGTGCACCCGTTCAGAACCACAGGTGACAGCACAATCTGCAGACGTGTTACAATGTGATCGGCTGTAACGGGAAGACAAGTGGAGACGGCAGCCGTGTTACTGCAGTCACTTCATGTGGAGACGACTTGGCAGCTGAAGGCATCTGTGTTGGTCTCATGTTCATATGTGTCCGCATTGCTGAGAAAAATTATGTTTTAATATATTCAAATGAGCCTCTAGGAACAAAGGGGGCGTTGCCATTACACCTAGAGGTTCTGCTCTCTCTGGAACTGCCACACCCTCTTTACGCTGCCTGACCCTTTCAATCAAAGTGGAAAGGCCGCAGCAGTTACAGAGAGAGCTGAGCCTCTAGGTGTAATGGTAACGCCCCCTTTGCTCCTAGAGGCTCATTTGAATATATTAAAATGGTAACACCCCCGTTGCTCCTAGATGCTCATTTGCATATAATAAAACATTATTTTTCTAGGCAATGCGGACACATATGAACATGGGACCAACACAGATGCCTTCAGCTGCCAAATACACATGTAACAGGTCAGCCAGTGTCATAGGTACAAAACTGCTGACAGATGCCCTTTAAAAGCAAGCTCTATTTCAGTTAAAGGGGTTGTCTTATCAGAGATAAGCTCTTTCCAAATGCGCTCCTGGGACAATCAGATGATTGCCTGGGTCCTGCTCTCGGCAAAAAGCTGATTTTGACAGGGAAGGCCGTGGTCAGCCAAGAATTTACTCTGCAATGGTCACAGCAATGGATGTTTGGTATTAAATGGAGACCATACTTTGTGTTGGTACTTTTGGGACATTTAAAGGGGTTTTTCCGTTTTGTATCAACATCCTTTAAAAATAATTATTTACGAAAGCAGGTGTAATTTTGCAATGTATTTCTTTTCCCTTTATTGCTCTTATCTCCCGTTCTGGCATGTGGTAGCTAAGTGAAAGGTATGATTATATTCAGCTGACCGAGCCCTACAACGCATTGTGGCTGACATATCAGTGACTCCCTTTAAGGGGGCATTCTCACAACCGTATCCGTTTTGCCATCTAAAAATTGCGGATCCGCAAAATATGGATGCAGTCCATCAACATCTTGCGTTTTTCACTGTCCTCCTCCTCCATTATTTCTACTAGAAGGTATGAATGAATTGCTAGCAGTCTGCAGTAAGGGTACAGAGGGGAGGTAACAATTTGGGGGTGTGTCCCTGCACAGACTCACTCTAGCCAATCAGTGCTGTCATGTTCAGACTGTGCAGGTACACATCCCCAACTGGTTACCTCCCCTCTGTACCCTTACTGCAGACTGCTAGCAATTCATTCATAACTTCTAGTAGAAATAAGAAAGGAATGGCACAACATAGAGCCATAAGAATAGATGCTCCAGAATTATTATTACATAGGGAATGCATGAAGCTATTATTTCTGTGCATTTCCACACCAAAATATGTATGTGTAGCTTGCGCATTTGATGCGGTTTCGTCGCACACCGTTTGAATTGCAAAGGGTGAAATCTGCACCAATCCGCACTGAAATCTGGAGACCTTCGCAGGGAAATCCGTGCAGTCAATCTGCATCAATTGGTGAGGATTTACATGCGGATTTGGCGTGGATTTTACTGCCCCCACTGAAGTGGATGGAGAAAATCCGGACAGGAAAAATAAAATCCGCACCGTAGGTCAACATCTACGTGGAAAAAATCTGCATTGTGTGCATGAGAATTTCAAATTCTCATAGAATACAATGTACATGACCCACAGTGCGGATTTTCTGCACGCAAATCAGCGCAGAAAAACCGCACGTAATCCTGATCGTGTGCATTCAGCCTGAGGTGCGGCGGATTTCTAAATCCACCCGGCACATCAATTTTCAAATGGATAGAAAAAGAAAATGTACATGACATTCCTCTATTCTCATTAACTTTGCTGGCACTGTAGTACGTATGGAAAAACCGTGCATAATCCACAAAGTGCGCAGGTAGGCTAAGATGTCAAAGCAAAGGGAAAATGCATTATAAAATGGAGCAACATGTTCCAGATGAGAGGAGAAAAAGCGTCTTCGTATTTTTACGTTCCAGCCCTGATGTCAGCATTCCTCGAAGCGATGTTTGGTCGCTATGAAGAGCGAGGTCCCGGAAATGAGCGTTTCATCAACTAAAGGGGAAATGCAGCAATTCATCATGGTGAGAGCCGGGGCTGCTGATCAACTGCACTTTTTGAGGAAGGAAAAAACAACTTTATATTCTGGCGACATCTCTAGTGTGAGATGTAGATTCAGTCTGTGAATCCCAACTCTACAGACCGTAATATCAGCCTGCGAGCCTGGACACTCCGGCATGGCACGCAACACACGATTACTGGTACACACTCCACTCACTGTCAGAAGAGACTACACACAGCTCCTGCTGTACAACATTAGAGCAATATGGCTGTGTTGTTCCGAAAATGGCGCCACATCTGCCCACGGGTTGTGTCTGGTACCGCCGCTCAGCCCCAGTGAAATGAATGGAAGCAGGCTGTGATACAAACATCAGCCACAGACAGGTATGGCACTGTTTTTTTGGGGGGAAAAAGTTGCTTTTTTTTTCTAATTCTGGACAAGCCCTTTAACCCTTTAACAGCTGAACCTGTTTGGGGTTTAAAGGTAAAGGGGTTGGCCCATTTCACACATTGGTGGCATATGGTTTCCATGTCTCTTATATGGTGCGATTTGTCTACTCACCGTACACTTTCACCATAGCAGCACGATCACAGTTCACCATCCAGGGCCTGAAAGTCAATCCCTTCCTGCAGCTCTGTTAAATCTCCCTTTTTGCCCATGACAGCAACGAGGGGTATATGTGCAGACAGCCTATTAACCACATTATATACCCACCGAGCCAGCCTCAGCACACCTTATATACCCACCGAGCCAGCTCAGCACACCTTATATACCCACCTAGCCAGCTCAGCACACCTTATATACCCACCGAGCCAGCTCAGCACACCTTATATACCCACCGAGCCAGCTCAGCACACCTTATATACCCACCGAGCCAGCTCAGCACACCTTATATACCCACCGAACCAGTTCAGCACACCTTATATACCCACCGAGCCAGCTCAGCACACCTTATATACCCACCGAACCAACTCAGCACACCTTATATACCCACCGAGCCAGCTCAGCACACCTTATATACCCACCGAGCCAGCTCAGCACACCTTATATACCCACCGAGCCAGCTCAGCACACCTTATATACCCACCGAGCCAGCTCAGCACACCTTATATACCCACCGAGCCAGCTCAGCACACCTTTCATACCCAACGAGCCAGCTCAGCACACCTTTCATACCCACCAAGCCAGCTCAGCACACCTTATATACCCACCAAGCCAGCTCAGCACACCTTTCATACCCATTGAGCCAGCTCAGCACACCTTATATACCCACTGAGCCAGCTCAGCACACCTTATATACCCACCAAGCCAGCTCAGCACACCTTTCATACCCACCGAGCCAGCTCAGCACACCTTTCATACCCATTGAGCCAGCTCAGCACACCTTTCATACCCACCGAGCCAGCTCAGCACAAATGACTTGGCTATGCACTGCTGACATCGAAAGCAGGAAGTAGTCATAACAATGGGACTCGGCTGTGTATACAATCTTGATTTTACAATATTTTTGCCAATTCTTTATAACTTTTTTTTATTACATGTCTTTTTAATTCCTTTACGGTATTACTGTTTTCAGCTTTCACCGTACTTCTGGATCCGAATACATTATTCTCTGACAACGACAACACGGCCCTCTTCACTTGAAGTGTGAACAGCAAGGTCCCCACTTACGGTATATCCTTAGTGATATGCTATAACAGCAGGAGCGTAACTACCATAGCGGCAGACCATGGACTGCTATGGGGCCCAGGACAAGAGGAGGCCCAGTCTTAGTTGGGATTATCTCCTCTTCTACTGGAGGTGAAAACTTGGTCAGGACTCTACCCTCTAAAGGAACAACTTTTAGCAAATGAAGAAGTGGAAAAATGGCCCAAGGGTCATTGAAAGGGGTTTAGGCAGAAACGCTTCTGTCCTGTGTGGGGGTCTGGTGTGATCCTTACTTCTCTATGTAAGCCACTGTATAATAGTATAAGAGGGGAGTACCCCCATTAACAAAAACATATACACTCACCACTCCTATCCCTTCAAAGGCAAATATGGCCGTTCCAAAAAACAAAGGATACTTCTTCCAATTTGATGCCAAAGGAAGTGTTCGAGGATCTGAAATATTCTAAGAAAGGAAATGGTTGAAAAAGTTTAATAAAATAAAAAAAATACCCAGATATTCCATGCACATACATTCACTACGGTGGGGCTGCGCTGCAATTCCCTGCACAGTGGTTGGCAGTGGAGCGGCTGCGCAGGTGATGATGTAAGGTACCCGATCAGACCCTTACAGATCAGAACTATAAGAAACATGCAATGATGGGAAAACCTATGGTGAGATAAGGTTTACATATGTTTGCTTCAGGCTGCAATTTCTTTATTCTTTTTGAGACCTTCTGATATTCAGTTTAATTTGCTCTTAGTTTCACACTTTTCTCGTGAGGATGTGTCCCTCTCAGTAACACATATTGGATCTGTGTGTCCAGGACGCTGATACCTTTACTAGTGCTCATGTATCAGCACAGCCTCATTCCTGGACTGAATTTCCATTTTAAAGCCAGTGAGGGATATCATCTGTACAAGCAAAATCTAATGCTGAGGAGTGTGCAATGCCCCTTCTCCCTGTAGTCCTTGATGGGTTCCCCAAAAGCTCTGGAGTATAATACAGGATGTAACTCAGGATCAGTACAGGATCAGTAATGTAATGTATGTACACAGTGACTGCACCAGCAGAATAGTGAGTGCAGCTCTGGAGTATAATACAGGATGTAACTCAGGATCAGTACAGGATCAGTAATGTAATGTATGTACACAGTGACACCACCAGCAGAATAGTGAGTGCAGCTCTGGAGTATAATACAGGATGTAACTCAGGATCAGTACAGGATCAGTAATGTAATGTATGTACACAGTGACACCACCAGCAGAATAGTGAGTGCAGCTCTGGAATATAATACAGGTTGTAACTCAGGATCAGTACAGGATAAGTAATGTAATGTATGTACACAGTGACTCCACCAGCAGAATAGTGAGTGCAGCTCTGGAGTATAATACAGGATGTAACTCAGGATCAGTACAGGATCAGTAATGTAATGTATGTACACAGTGACACTACCAGCAGAATAGAGAGTGCAGCTCTGGAATATAATACAGGTTGTAACTCAGGATCAGTACAGGACAAGTAATGTATGTACACAGTGACTGCACCAGCAGAATAGAGAATGCAGCTCTGGAGTATAATACAGGATGTAACTCAGGATCAGTACAGGATAAGTAATGTAATGTAATGTATGTACACAGTGACTGCACCAGCAGAATAGAGAATGCAGCTCTGGAATATAATATAGGATGTAACTCGGGATCAGTACAGGATAAGTAATGTAATGTAATGTACACAGTGACTGCACCAGCAGAATAGTGAGTGCAGTTCTGGAGTATAATACAGGATGTAACTCAGGATAAGTAATGTATGTACACAGTGACTCCACCAGCAGAATAGTGAGTGCAGCTCTGGAGTATAATACAGGATGTAACTCAGGATCAGTACAGGATAAGTAACGTATGTACACAGTGACTGCACCAGCAGAATAGAGAATGCAGCTCTGGAGTATAATACAGGATGTAACTCAGGATCAGTACAGGATAAGTAATGTATGTACACAGTGACTGCACCAGCAGAATAGAGAATGCAGCTCTGGAGTATAATACAGGATGTAACTCAGGATCAGTACAGGATAAGTAATATAGTGTATGTACACAGTGACTCCACCAGCAGAATAGTGAGTGCAGCTCTGGAGTATAATACAGGATGTAACTCAGGATCAGTACAGGATAAGTAATGTATGTATGTACACAGTGACTGCACCAGCAGAATAGTGAGTGCAGCTCTGGAGTATAATACAGGATGTAACTCAGGATCAGTACAGGATAAGTAATGTATGTACATAGTGACTCCACCAGCAGAATAGTGAGTGCAGCTCTGGAGTATAATACAGGATGTAACTCAGGATCAGTACAGGATAAGTAATGTAATGTATGTACACAGTGACTCCACCAGCAGAATAGTGAGTGCAGCTCTGGAGTATAATACAGGATGTAACTCAGGATCAGTACAGGATAAGTAATGTAATGTATGTACACAGTGACTGCACCAGCAGAATAGTGAGTGCAGCTCTGGAGTATAATACAGGATGTAACTCAGGACCAGTACAGGATAAGTAATGTCATGTATTTTAAAAGTGAACTTTTTATGTAGATTAATTTTTCATGCTAGGCTCTTTTCACATCTGTGTCATAGCCGCCCTCGCAGACTACATTAATGTTTATGGAAAATACAGAGCTGAATGCAGAATTACTAATCCCACCACAATGCCGGGCACCTCGGCTGAACCCGAAAAACCCCAGGACTTCTGATTCTATAAACAGAGGACACAATGCAGATGTGAACGGAGCCTAAACTGTACAAAAGTGTTTATGTCATTAACCTCTTACAGGATGCACATCTGTAAACTGGAATGGTCATTTCATAAACCTTCGACATACTGACATTTCAGAAGTTTTGGTCAGTGGGAGTGGGGTCGATGATCTCCGTAATATTTGGCTGTCCGTACACTGCTCGGCTTTCCAAGGAGAGGAGCAAAATTGTATTTCAGAGATCAGTGAGGTCTCGGCCTCCGGGCTCCCAATGATCAAAACTTCTGAAATGTCAGTATGACACGTAAAAAGATTTATAAAGGGATATGGCAGCATTTAAAGGGGTTCTCCGGGAATTAAGAAAATGAAAATATGCAAATATTACTTTATTATAAATGTATTCCCAAATAACTTTCATTAGTTATAATGGCTCGTTCTCTCTGGGGAACGATCATTAGGAGAAACAAAATGGCCGCTGTCCTATTAGTGCACACAGAAAACCTGTCCTAATCACACAGGAGGACAAGTTACTTCACAACACTGAGGTAAAGAGCTACCTCATCCTTCTCTCTGCTCTACTTGTCAGGGATTATGATCCTGAATACAGATGATAAGATCTTCAGCTGAATCTCTGTAGGAATGGAGTTCATGAGGAGACATGAAGTACAGAGAGGACGGACAGGACAGACTGTGGTAATGGAGACTGCATACAAGTGCTGCTGCTCATTACCACATCCCCCCCCTCCTCTCTGTACTTCATGTCTCCTCATAAACTCCATTCCTACAGAGATTCATCTGAAGAGGTTATCATCTGTATTCAGGATCATAATCCCTGACAAGCAGAGCAGAGAGGAGGATGAGGCAGCTCTTTACCTCAGAGTTGTGAAGTAACTTGTCCTCCTGTGTGATTAGGACAGGTTCTGTGTGTACTAACAGGTCGATGGCCATTTTGTTTCTCCTAATCATTGCTCCCTAGACAAAACGAGCCATTATAACTAATGAAAGGTATTTGAGAATATATTTATGATAAAGTAAAATTTATGTATTTTCATTTTCTTAATTCCCGGAGAACCCCTTTAAATGCTGCCGTATCCCTTTATAAAACTTTTGACGTGTCATACTGTGAAGGATAATAATCCCTGAAAAGCAGAGCAGAGAGGAGGATGAGGCAGCTCTTTACCTCAGTGTTGTGAAGTAACTTGTCCTCCTGTGTGATTAGGACAGGTTTTTTGTACTAATAGGACGGCGGCCATTTTATTACTCCTAATTTCTCCTTAATTCCCGGAGATCCCCTTTAAGGTGCAACTTTCTAATGACAGAGCGGTTTTATACGGTGATGTGAAAAAGGGAGCCGCAGTCGTACTTACCCGCATCACATACTGATATATGATAACAAGACTGACGGCCATGGAGACGTTGGCTAAGAAGGAGCAGACAGACAGGCTCTTCAAGTCCCGAATGAAAACTAATGGTATGATGAGAGGAAGGAAGGATAACATGTACAGCCGCAGATCAAGGTCCCATCTCCCCGCTGGTTCACTGTACTGGGAATGGCTTTCAAAGGAAGCTTCGAATACCTGCAAGAACAGCGCGCTTACTGCAGGAGAAGTCATCCAGGTCACACATAGCTTTTAGTCTGAAAGTAATTGAAAACTTAAAACTTAACGGTGTCACCGGTGGAAAACTTGACGACTCCGCGGTTTCCTCACAGCCAACTTTTAGATAGAAATAAAGGGGTTGTCCAAGTTGGTCATATATGCTCAGTCTAAGCAAACGCAACTGCGCAGTGTCCCGTCTGTGATCGTGGATGCGCAGGATGCCCGGCGGTGTGAACTTACAACCCGGGCATCCTGCGCATCCGTAGCCTGCACAATGGTGGCTTCTTCTAAATGTTCCTGGCTTCCAGTAGTTCTGTGGAGGCGCTGATTGCATATCTGCCCATGTGCCTGCCTCGTCCACCTGCACCTTATGCCGCCAACTGATGCCATACAGAGGCGTCCGTTCACCATAGAGTTCCATTGTAAAAAAAAAAAAAGTATACTTTTTTTTTTTACCAGACTGTGACATGGTGTGCTGCGTTTTTGTATCCTTTTTTTTTTTTTTGTAACGTATACGTCATACGGATGCATAAAACCTGATGTAAACCTGCCCTTAGCGCCTCTGCCAAAAAAAATGGAAGCCAGGAACAACCTGACGAGGCTACATGACCGTCACCTTCTTGCAGGTTGCTCGGTCTGTACGTTGACACCTACAAGACCAGGGGAGCTGGGGGCCTTCTCCATCAGAGCCGGGAGACCGTACAAAGCATACATGACTGCTTATGGCGTCTTTAGAAATGTCAGTCTAAACCAGACAACCCCTTTAAAGGGGTTGTCTCACTTCAGTAAGTGGCATTTATCATGTAGAGAAAGGTAATACAAGCCACTTACTAATGTATTGTGATTGTCCATATTGCCTCCTTTGCTGACTGGATTCATTTTTCTATCACATTATACACTGCTCGTTTCCATGGTTACGACCACCCTCAAATCCATCAGTGGTGGTCGTGCTTGCACACTATAGGAAAAAGCATCAGCTTCTCTCGCGGCCGGGACCATGGGAGCGCACATAGGCTACTGCTTTTTCCTATATTGTGCAAGCACGACCACCACTGATGGATTTGAGGGTGGTCGTAACCATGGAAACAAGCAGTGTATAATGTGATAGAAAAATGAATCCAGTCAGCAAAGGAGGCAATATGGACAATCACAATACATTAGT
The DNA here is from genome assembly GCA_900303285.1 of Rhinella marina. NCBI lineage: Eukaryota > Metazoa > Chordata > Amphibia > Anura > Bufonidae > Rhinella > Rhinella marina. Next base: position 70,252 of record ONZH01016139.1, on the reverse strand, counting down.
AAGTGGCTTGTATTAACTTTCTCTACATGATAAATGCAACTTACTAAAGTGAGACAACCCCTTTAAGAGCTGAAGCAGTCTCCAACCTGTGGCTCACCGACTGTTGAAAAACTAACTCTTAGCGTTTCTCGAAAGCCTCAGTCTGTCAGGGTATACTGAGAGTTGTAGTCTTGCAACAGCTAGAGAGCCGCATGCTGGAGACCAGTGATCTAAAGATGTCGGATTATCAAATATTCTGGATTACTGGACATATAACTTGTAATGGTAGGAAGCCTTGTGAAAGACGGACAAAATTAAAATGATGTCATCTGTGACTAAGGGGCCTTTTGTAATATTCTTAAAGGAACAGTAAGCCTAAATGGTAGAAGCAGGAGAAAACCATGTCTACAGTCTGCAGTATTTTCGGATGGTCCTGAAAGAAGACAGGTAGAAACCGTACAAAGAGCACAGGGGTTAATTTCCTGAGCATTGGGGAAGGGCTCCTGCTGCAGCCAGTTGCCTTACGGGCACAGACAGGTTTGTGAGAAAGAGCTGAAAATGGCTGACCTCGAAGATTTCTACGTTCTGTATAGAGAGAGGGGACAACTAATGTGAGAATATTATACTGTACAGGGAAGCCATTTAAAGTTTTAACACATCTGACAGCCGAGACATCCACTCTCCAAGGGCTCATGCACACGACCGTATATTTTTCACGTCTCCGCAAAACGCGGATACGCAAAAAACACAGATGACGTCCATGTGACATCAGTGTTGCATCCATTTTTTTTTGCGGATCCATTGTACCAACGCAAAACGGACAAGAATAGGACGTGTTCTATCTTTTTTTTGTGGGGCTACGGAACGGACATACGGATGAGGAGAGCATGCGGTGTGCTGTCCACATGTTTTGCAGACCCATTGAAAAGAATGGGTCCACATCCTATACTAAAAAAAAAAAACGGAACGGACTCAGAAACGAAATACGTTCGTGGGCACGAGCCCTTAAGAATGCAAAAGACAGACCATAAGCATGGATGGCCACATCTATGTCCTTTCTTGGGTGGACACTGCCTCAAAAGGTGAGAACTATATACACTACTCCCAAAAATAGTGACTGCCAGGGTATAACTAGAAAGTCCCGGGCCCCACAGACAAAATTAGACCACCCCACCCCAGAACAATTGCTGAGTCATATTAATCCTTACTATATAACATTTATAGTTTGGATCAAGTAGACCTTAGGATAGTCCTCAGGATAAGTCTTCAATATCAGATCAGTGATGGCCCAACTCACCATACCCCACTGAGATGATACTGCTGACCTATTCCAAGGATGGCCCATCAATACTTAAAGGGAACCTGTCATCACCTTTATGCCACCCATACTAACAGCAGAATAAAGTACAGACAGGTGAGTTGATTTCAGCGGTCTGTCATTTATAAGTTAAAAATAAGTGGTTGCTGAGAACCAACATCACAAACATTGCAGACTAGGTCTGGAAAAGAGTGAAATCTTCATGAGAAGAGTCCTGGTTATTCATGAATTCCTGCTTTCCCTGCCCACCTGATGATGACTGACAGTCTTCTACCTAGTTTTCTCCCTTTCTCTCTAGGAGAGAACTGCCAATCATCAGCAGATGGGCGGGAGAGCAGGAGATTAGGAATAACCATGACTCTTCTCAGGTAGAATTGACTCTTTTCAAGGCCTGGGATGCAATGTTTGTGATGTTGGTTCTCAGCAACCACTCACTTTTCGCTCAAGAGAAACACACCGCTGAAATCAGCATTTCTGTCACTAATTTATGCTGCCCTCAGTACAGTCAGCATAAAGTTGATGACAGGTTCCCTTTAACTCCCAGAAAACCTCTTTAACCCCCTGTTTTGCCAGAGTCCAGCTCCAGCAGTGGAAAAAGTAGCTAACTGGAGGGGGGAGGGCTGCTTTAGATGCTGCTACCTTCTGAATGGCAGCAGCTAAAAACATGCAACTGATCTTGTTTGAAAGCAGACATTCCAAGCTTTCAGACAATACCAGAATGACAGCAATATGTCCAGGACAGATAAAGATATTGCTGATAGAAATCGGGATGATGCGAATGGAGCTGAAAGTGAAAGTAAAAACAGGTTTTACTCGTGATTATTCCCGACTTGATTTCTAACAGTGATTTCTCCTCTGCTGCTTGGACTTTAGCTGTCATTTGTGGTCTTGTATTAAAGCCTGCACTGTCAGCTTTCAGACAAGACCAGTTGCATGTTTCTAGCTGCTACCGTTGAGGAGATATCACCATCTAAAGCAGCCCTCCCCCCTCCAGTTAGCTACTTTTCACACTGCCCGAGCTGGACTCGGGCAGAACAGTTAGGTGGTTAAAGGGGTTGTTCAGTTTTGGGACCTTTGTTTAAACTGGTAGCAGGAGCCTGAAAAACTCATACTCACGTGCTCTCTGGCTCCCTTCATTGGTCTTCTGGTCCCCGTTCTGTAAACTTGGACGGGGTCATGTGCAGCCAAAGACTGGCCTCAGCAGTGACACGTCCCAAAGAAGCCCTTGATGTAATGCTTGGGGACACACCACCACTGAGGCCAGCCGCATGACCCCGTCCGTCAGGAAGCTTACAGGACAGGGACCTAAAGACTGATGAAGGAAGCTGGAACGGAGCGGTAGAGAGTAGTTGAGTATGAGTTTTTTTAACAGGTACAACATACCACTGCGAACAGTTAAAAAAGTCCCAAAGGTGGACATCTGCTTTAAGACTATCTCGCCCTAATCCAGCAAACAGTTTGGGCAGAGACGTCCCCAAAGTGGCGGATGACCCAAAGTGTCTGTGTTCCCAATAATCGAGACGTGGCTATACAAGACTGATGTACGGGAAACAGTAGAATAAAGTACATTTCTAGAGTCTCTCTTACAAACGCTGCGTACGAAGGTGATGACAGCGCCGGTTACTCACTTGCTTCACGTTCTCCGCCAGGAAGACAAAGTAAACACTGCAGAAGCCCAGCTGTGTGGCCACCAAAGCAAAATCAACAATAGTCCTGTGGGGAAAGAGATTGGATCAAGTGAGGACAAAATTAATAGAAACACAGCTTCAGAAAGCGGATGATTTATTTCTCCGGCAGCCTGCGGAGTTCTGCTATCAGTATACATGGCATTGCCTAAAGCACCACTCCGGCTTCCTGCATCATTTTACAATCTTTATATAGTGATGTCTTACTTGGTAAATACTCTGCCCTACAGATCTTGTATTGATCTTGTGTTAAGGTGGTGTATGATGCTCTAGTCACATCCAAAGGGCATCTGTCAGCAGTTTTGTACCTATGACACTGGCTGACCTGTTACATGTGCACTTGGCAGCTGAAGACATCTGTGTTGGTCCCATGTTCATATGTGTCCGCATTGCTGAGAAAAATGATGTTTTATTATATGCAAATGAGCCTCTAGGAGCAACGGGGCGTTACCATTACACCTAGAGGTTCTGCTCTCTCTGCAACTGCCACTCCCTCTGCACAGGTCAAGCAGTGTCAATGTGATGACGCCTGGCCCTGTTGCTGCCATATTGGTTGTCACATTGGCCTCAAAGCAGTTGTCTCAGATACAAGCCCTGTCTATATAGCCTATTAGGGCCATATGCATGTCATCAAGGGGTCACCAGTTCGTCTCCAGAGTGGGGAGCTTCACCTTCACCTTCACCTTCAGGGACATTTTTTTTTATGATTGCATTTTACTCATTTTGGTCTAAAAATCATGTCTTCTATTGGTCTTTTTTAAGAATGTTCAGCCATTACTTAGTTACAAGGGTTAAAAATCAGTCTGTGTGCAGGATGTCACAGTCATCTGACGGCTCATGCGTAGCGTAGCTCTTATCTGTGATCTCCTGACCTCATGAACACTTATGTAATATTCTTATCCATTTGATAAGAATTCTATGCTGAATGTTTATGAGATGGAAATCAGAGATACGATCTACACATGAGCTGTCAGGTGACAGGGGGAAGGGGGTATTCAAAGAAAACAGATTTTTAACCCTTGTATTTCAGAAACGGCTGAATATTTTTAATAAAGCCCAATTGGAAAAAAAAAACAATTTGCAGCCCAAAACAAGTAAAATGCAATCATAAAAATATAACTGCTCCAAAGGTGTTCATAGCCTTAAAGAAGAACTCCCGCTAAATTTTTAATTCTCTGACCTGTTAGAAAAGTACATGATATAATCTGTAGTGATTGTCATTTTCTTATCAGTGACTGTTTCTGTGAGTAAAACCCTCTCTTCTTAGTGTAGATGGGTCATGTGACCAACTCCCTGACCTCCAACTGACCCAGGACAGGAAGCCAGTCACTTCTCTATTCAATCCTATGAGACTGAAAGTGAGGCTCCCATAGGAATGCATAGAAAATTAGACTTCCTGTCCACACATAAGTCTCTGTGTGAGTTGGTGGGTCTAATTCCTAGTCACATGACACAGATAAGAAACTTCAGGATGATATAACTCAAAAATTCAGCTACTGGTAAGAAAATGACATTCACTACAGATTACATCATGTACATTTCTAGCAGGACATGGAATAAAAATTTTTGCGGGAGTTCTTCTTTAAGTAAAAGCAGTAAAAGCAGCCAGTATATGTATTAGATGTAATGTATACATGGCCATACAAATCTTCCCCTGGTCATAAGTGATCAACCACAGGTTGCGGGAAAGGAAACTTCTTTAAAGGGGTTATCCAAGAGTGAATAACCAGCCCCCCCTTCAGTGCCCAGACCCACCATATTGCCACCTGGTCCCTGCACCGCCACTGATGCTTCTCCCCGTGCTCGGACGAAAATATCCAGTGTCGGAGGGAGCAGCCAATGGCAGGCAGGGACAGGGACAAGCCTCCCTAGCATCACCCGCGATGCTAGGGAGGCTCATCCCCGTCTGCCATAGGTTGCTCCCCCCGACACAGGGAGAAGTGGCGGTGCGGGGATCAGGAGCAGTGTGGGGAGCCAGGTAAGTATATTCCGTGTGAGGGGCCCGGGCATATGCGGTACATTTTTTAGTCTTGGATTTACCCCTCTAAGTATGGGCCAAGAGCAATGTGATACTACGTACAGGGTTAGTCTTTTTAGAAAGGATCGCCAAAACCGGAGAGGGGGAGGGGTCTGCCTTTATGTAAAGTCCTGTCTAAAGCCCACACTGCGGGAAGATATAAGTGAGGGACATGAACATGTGGAGTCACTGTGGGTAGAAATAAATGGAGCCAAAAACAATAATAAAATACTAATAGGAGTTCATTATAAACCCCCTAATATACCAGAGTCCACGGAAAATCTACTTCTAAACGAAATAGATGAGGCAGCAAATCATAATGAGGTCGTTATTATGGGGGACTTCAACTACCCAGATATAGACTGGGAAACTGAAACCTGTATATCTCATAAAGGAAACAGGTTCTTGGAAATAACCAAAGACAATTACCTTTCCCAACTGGTTCAGGACCCGACTAGAGGGACGGCCATACTGGACTTAGTATTAACCAATAGACCTGACAGAACAACAGATGTGCAGGTTGGGGGACACCTGGGAAATAGTGACCATAAAATAATAACCTTCTAATTGTCATTCAAAAGAGCGTTTCTTCAGGGAGGAACAAAAATACCAAACTTCAAAAAAGCTAAATTTAGCCAACTAAGAGAGGCCATAGGTCTAACTAACTGGGACAAAGTCCTCAAAAATAAAAATACAGCCACAAAATGGGATATTTTTAAAAGCATCCTAATCTAATTGTGAGAGGTACATACCTTATGGGAATAAAAGGTTAAGGAACAAGAAAAAACCAATGTGGATAAACAGAACTGTAAAGAAAGCAATAAATGACAAACAGAAAGCATTTAAATCACTAAAACAGGAGGGGAGCGAGGAAGCATTGAAAAACTATAAGGAAAAAAATAGAATATGTAAAAGACACATAAAAACAGCTAAACTAGAGACCGAGAGATTAATCGCCAAAGAGAGTAAAACTAACCCTAAAATGTTCTTTAATTATATAAATGGTAAAAAGTATAAACCTGAAGGTGTCGGACCCTTACAGAGTAATGAGGGGGGAGTTGCAGAGAGCGATGAGGAGAAAGCGAAGCTACTAAATAACTTTTTCTCCACTGTATTCACTGAGGAAAATAAACTGTCAGATGAAATGCAGAATATAAAAGTAAATTCCCCATTAAAAGTGCCCTGTCTGACCCAGGAAGAAGTAGAGCTGCGTCTTAAAAAGATTAAAATAGACAAATCGCCAGGACCGGATGGCATACACCCCCGTATCCTAAGAGAATTAAGTAATGTCATCGACAGACCCTTATTTCTGATATTTAAGGACTCTATACTGACAGGGAGTGTTCCACAGGATTGGCGCATAGCAAATGTGGTGCCAATATTCAAAAAGGGTCCAAAAACAGAGCCCGGGAACTATAGTCCGGTAAGTTTAACATCTGTCGTGGGTAAACTGTTTGAGGGTTTTCTGAGAGATGCTATCTTGGAGTACCTCAATGAAAATAAGCAAATTACTCCATATCAGCATGGCTTCATGAGGGATCGGTCATGTCAAACCAATTTAATCAGTTTCTATGAGGAGGTAAGTTCTAGACTAGACCGCAGCGAATCAATGGATGTCGTATATCTGGACTTCTCCAAAGCATTTGACACGGTACCACATAAAAGGTTAGTATATAAAATGAGAATGCTTGGCCTGGGAGAAAATGTCTGTATGTGGGTAAGTAACTGGCTCAGTGATAGAAAACAGAGGGTGGTTATTAATGGTACACACTCAGATTGGGTCACTGTCACTAGTGGGGTACCACAGGGGTCAGTATTGGGCCCTATTCTCTTCAATATATTTATTAATGATCTTGTAGAAGGCTTGCACAGTAAAATATCAATTTTTGCTGATGACACTAAACTGTGTAAAGTAATTAACACAGAAGAGGACAGTACACTGCTACAGATGGATCTGGATAGACTGGAGGCTTGGGCAGAGAAGTGGCAGATGAGGTTTAACACTGACAAATGTAAAGTTATGCATATGGGAAGGAATAATGCAAGTCACCAGTACATACTAAATGGTAAAATATTGGGTAACTCTGACATAGAAAAGGACCTAGGAATTTTAGTGAACAGAAATCTAAGCTGCAGAAACCAGTGTCAGACAGCTGCTGCCAAGGCCAATAAGATAATGGGCTGCATCAAAAGAGGCATAGATGCCCGTGATGAGAACATAGTCCTGCCACTTTACATATCACTAGTCAGACCACACATGGAGTACTGTGTACAGTTCTGGGCTCCTGTGAACAAGGCAGACATAGCAGAGCTGGAGAGGGTTCAGAGGAGGGCAACTAAAGTAATAACTGGAATGGGTGGACTACAGGACCCAGAAAGATTATCAAAATTAGGCTTATTCACTTTAGAAAAAAAGACGACTGAGGGGAGATGTAATAACTATGTATAAATATATCAGAGGTCAGTACAGAGATCTCTCCCATCATCTATTTATCCCTGTGACTGTGACGAGGGGACATCCTCTGCGTCTGGAGGAAAGAAGGTTTGTACATAAACATAGAAGAGGATTCTTTACGGTAAGAGCAGTGAGACTATGGAACTCTCTGCCTGAGGAGGTGGTGATGGTAAGTTCACTAAAAGAGATCAGGAGGGGCCTGGATGTATTTCTGGAGGTAATAATATTACAGGTTATAGTTACTAGAGAGGGGTCGTTGATCCAGGGAGTTATTCTGATGCCTGATTGGAGTCGGGAAGGAATTTTTTTCCCTAAAGTGGGGAAAACTGGCTTCTACCTCACAGGGGTTTTTTGCCTTCCTCTGGATCAACTTGTAGGAAAACAGGCCGAACTGGATGGACAGATGTCTTTTTTCGGCCTTATAAACTATGTTACTATGTTACATAGTAACTGGAGAAAGTGAATGGGGTTACATTGGGACCCAAAAGCTGGCACAACACAACCTAAGCGACCCTATTCAGTTTCACTAGCTGTGTTGCTGCGATGTTTGGCCGAGCAATGTGAGTTGTCAGAGACCTTTACACAGTTCAGATCGTGCAGCCTCAGAAGCTTCGATGTTCTCACTTGGCAAAACCTAAATTCACTTCGGCAACGACGTCTCCTAGGAAACTCTTCTCCAACTATGCAGACAGCGAGCAATTATGTATCATTGTCTCCCTTTCTATCGCTGTCAGCGCACTTAACAATAGGTACAAATGGATCAGATAGCGGCAAGAAAACAAGCAATTCCTTCCAGACATCTGCTCGGGAAAGCTGCGGTAAACTCCTGCAGTCAGGTAATATGAGGGGGTGGAAGCGGTTAAATTCAGAGCGGCGCCTTCAACAAAGACTCCATCTGGAAACTGCCGGGGAGAAGGAGACAAACTATTATCTGTAATGTCACCCCAGTTTTATTCAGGCGGCAACTAATCACTGAGGCGAGCTGCGCCGGGCCGGAGCCGGGAGATACAGTATCTGCTCCGGTAACTCCGCTCCTATGAGGGATGTGCTAATGTGGAGCAAAAACACATACATCGATTAGGAAGAAAAGCAAAGCGATAAACGAGGAGGAGGAGAGCGCTGTGTGAAGAGGAAAAAGAGATATAAACAACAGATAGAGAGGTGCAGGCACGGAGTACATGGAAACCAGATAAATAAAATGCAAATACTCCGCGGTCTGCCTGCAGCGTCACTGCACACACCTGCCGGTGTAAAGGCCACATAAAATCTGGATCATACGTGACTATAAAGGCGTGAATACTTTGGCAACCATTTTTATTATTACTCCAATGCATTTGAAACAAGAACAATACAACTTTGCAACATTGTATCGATTCAAGGTTTTGTGTATACAGCTCCAGTGCAGAGCTACGTGTCTCCATGGTTACAGACCTGTGTAGTCTGTAACCATGGATCGCTAGGATATGCCCCCATTGTCTTATACCGCAAGAACGGTGCCCCTCAAGGTGGTTGCTGGAGGACTCCGGTCCGGCCACCACCAAGCCGGCTCCCCATAGAAGTGAATGGGAGCGCACGGAGCATGACCGGCCACTGCTCCCATTCACTTCTACGGGCTCGACGGAAATAGCCAAGCCAGCGCTTGACTATTTTAGCTGACCCCATAGAAAATGAATGGAGGGCGGCTGTGAATGCGCAGTGCGCCCTCCGTTCTCGATATAGGTGCGCGGACCCGCACCTATAAGACAATGACGGCATATCCTAGCGATATGGCCCCATTGTCTGTCATGAGGTAACCCCTTTAATCATCGCCTTACTCTGAATGACTGCACAACCCCTTTAATAGACACAACATTCACTGCAGGGCGTTCACCAGACTTACTTTCCTGCTGAGGCACATTGCTGGAGGGATTTGACAGGTCCCACTTCCAAGGCCAGCCCGACTGTTTCACTGTAGCCCAAATGAGCTTTTTTGTACCTAAAATGACATTAAACAGACGGTGCAATCATAAGTTACTGTATGGCTCTAGAACGGGATCATGAATCGGCAATAATGGAGGATCTGCTGATACATGAGCGAAACCAGACAGACCCACCATTATGACTATCCTAAGACACTTTGCTTTACATAAAGGTCTATGGGGGCCGGTAAGGATTTCCTAGCTGAGCCTTCATACATTGTGTTTCAGTTCCTTTCCGTTCATTTCTCAACGTCTGCTTGCTGTCAGTGAATGGGAGCAGCCTTGTCTACATTCTTCTCACCTTTTATTAGATTATGGATAAGATTTATTTACCAAATGTATATATATATATAACCATTTCCCTTGTCGCCATGTCACCCTGTCACTGCACAGAGCATTGTCCTATCAGCACTCACATTGTGACAAGATTTGTCAACTTATTGGTACATTTCCTGGAGGAATAACAGAGGAACAGCAACACACAGAAAAGAAGATGCTTCTTGTTTTTTTCTGGGGAACACAACTGACTAAGGGCTCATTCAGACGGCCGTAGTGCTTTGCGGATTCACAATTTGTGGATCCGCAAAACACGGATACCGGCCATGTTGGTTCTGCAATTTGCGGACCGCACATGGCCGCAACCATAATAGAAAATGTCTGTTCTTGTCCCGCGATTGCGGACAAGAATAGGACAAGCTCTATCTTTTCCGCGGAGCCCTGGAACTGAACCACGGATGCAGGCAGCACACGGCGTGCTGTCCGCATCTTTTGTAGCCCCATTGAAATGAATGGGTCCGCACCCGTTCCGCAAAATTGTGGAACGGATGCAGACTCATTCATACGGCCGTCTGAATGAGCCCTAAAACAGACACGTCAGGAGAGCTGGACGGCACAGGACATTAGTAAGCGTCAGCCTTACCTTTGGCACAGAAAATGGCTGCAGCGAACCAGCATGTTCATACAATGAATGGAGACAATGCCAAAAAATAAAAGGCTCACCGGTCCCAACTGGAGAAGAGAAAAACAGTTCAATAATGAGCCAATGTATAGGAATCTACCACAACATGGGGTATCCCCCGTCCTGCAGGCGCTATGAATGGAGAGATGGCGGCACATGTGCAGCTCTCTCCAGTCACTCCTATGGGAAGTCCATTGACTGCACCCATAGAAGTGAATGGAGAGAGCTGTTCATACCAGGCTACCTCTCCGTTCATGCCAGCTACAAGACGGGTTGGAGGACCTCCATTCACGTAACGTTAATTAATTACAGCATTATTTCATTGGAATTCCTAATGGCATTAGTTATGCAGTATGAACAGAATTTTAGCTTTTCTTTACAGGTCGTTCTGAATGCGGCGCCACTAGGGGGAGCTCAGGAGCTCAGAGCATACAGTTTTATTGTTAGGCTTGAATTATCAACAGTATGAAGAAAGCTCCCATGCTCCCTCTAGTGGCTATCACAGGTAGTGCAAGCTGCCTATTTTAAATATTAAATTAATATATTAATATTAAATGAATTTTATTATTATTAGCTGTCTGTGCAGTGGATTTAAAGATCTGTAACTGTACCAAAGCTCTGGCTGCTGTAAACATATATGAAGGAATTATTCAGTACGGAATGTTGAGCTTTAAAAACTACACGGTGTTAAAAAAGTGGAGATTCACTTGAAAGTGCAGAGATGTTCAAGGAATGAAAGTCATTTCTGGAGGAATCCTTACATCCATTGTCAGGGTCACAATAGAAATCAAAGATAGAAGCCGCAAATAAATGCACGGCGGATATAGGAATGAATAGGAGATGGCAGGTACATGAAGAAAAAGGAGCGTTCTTCTTGTAGGGGGAACGCGTCTATAAATCATATACCTCTCTGTACGAAGATAGAAAAACGCACAAGAAAGCGACGTGACAGACGTTCATCAGGTGAAAGGCCAAAGACAATAATGTGCAACTTGTGTCTTCACATGAAGTTTATACATCCATCGCATCTTAAAGGGATTGTGTAGGATCAGAAAGTTGTTTATTTTTCTTCTAGAAACAGCGCCTCTCCTGTGCACAGGCTGTACATTTTTTATTTTTTTCTAGAAACAGCGCCTCTCCTGTGCACAGGCTGCAATTATTTTTTCTAGAAACAGCGCCTCTCCTGTGCACAGGCTGTACATTTTTTATTTTTTTCTAGAAACAGCGCCTCTCCTGTGCACAGGCTGTACATTTTTTATTTTTTTTTTAGAAACAGCGCCTCTCCTGTGCACAGGCTGCAATTTTTTTTTTCTAGAAACAGTGCATCTTCTGTGCACAGGCTGCAATTTTTTTTTCTAGAAACAGTGCATCTTCTGTGCACAGGCTGTACATTTTTTTATTTATTTATTTTTTTTCTAGAATTTCTAGAAACAGCGCCTCTCCTGTGCACAGGCTGCAATATTTTTTTTTCTAGTAACAGTGCATCTTCTGTGCACAGGCTGTATTTTGTTTCCTAGAAACAGCGCCTCTCCTGTGCACAGGCTGTACATTCATTTTTTTTTATTTTTTCTAGAAACAGCGCCTCTCCTGTGCACAGGCTGCAATTTTTTTTCTAGAAACAGCGCCTCTCCTGTGCACAGGCTGCAATTTTTTTCTAGAAACAGCGCCTCTCCTGTGCACAGGCTGTAATTTGTTTCCTAGAAACAGCGCCTCTCCTGTGCACAGGCTGCAATTTTTTTTCTAGAAACAGCGCCTCTCCTGTGCACAGGCTGTAATTTTTTTCTAGAAACAGCGCCTCTCCTGTGCACAGGCTGTAATTTGTTTCCTAGAAACAGCGCCTCTCCTGTGCACAGGCTGTAATTTGTTTCCTAGAAACAGCGCCTCTCCTGTGCACAGGCTGTAATTTGTTTCCTAGAAACAGCGCCTCTCCTGTGCACAGGCTGTAATTTGTTTCCTAGAAACAGCGCCTCTCCTGTGCACAGGCTGCAATTTTTTTTCTAGAAACAGCGCCTCTCCTGTGCACAGGCTGTAATTTGTTTCCTAGAAACAGCGCCTCTCCTGCGCGCTGCCTGTATCAAGTAAATAGGGCCGAACTGCATCGCCACAAACTGCCTATGAACAAGAGTGGCGCAGCTTCTAGAAGAAAAAAAAAACAGCACTTTCTAACCTTGAAAAACCCCTTTAAACTTCTAGAAAAGTTAGGACTTGCCAGTATACAGAGAACACGCTGACTAAACCCCTGAGGGACATACTGGAAGGATGGAGGAGAACTTACCAAAATGCCTGCATTTTTCATGGCCAGAGGAAGCCCGAGGAGACCGGTGCCGATGTTCCCTTTTAAAACGTGTATCAGTGTCTGAACAAACCTGATAAAAAGAAAAGAAAAATACTCCAGTCAATCAAATCCTTCATAACTATTCCTTATGTAAAAGATACGCACAAATATTATTGCTCTAGATGCAGGGGTCAGCAATCTGAGGCACTCCGGCTGTTGTGAAACTACAATTCCCAGCATGCTCTATTTATTTCTATGAGAGTTCTGAGAAGAGCAGAGCAAGTATACATGCTGGGAGTTGTAGTTTCACAACAGCTGGAGTGCCGCAGGTTGCCCGCCCCTACATCTAGTGCATCTAAAATAATACATGAAGCAACAAAGCAAATAGTCTTGATTAAAAATTTCCCTTCGTTTTGTGCCTATAGCTCCTGTGCAGACCTATGTGTCGTCATGGTAACAGACTACAAACTCTTTGCAGTCTGTGTAGCTCTTGCAGGCTGGGGCTCCCTTACATCTCTAATTCTTGCTAACATACATTTAGCAAACACAGGCCCGCATAGCTGCATACACAAAGCAATTGGGCATCTTTAATTAAAGGGGTTGTCCAGCTTCAAGAGAAAAACTGGACAATCCCTGGGATTAAGCCCTTAAAGACCGGGCCTATTTTCATTTTTTATTTTTCCCTCCCCACGTTCCAACAGCCATAACTTTTTTATTTTTCTGTTTACGTAGCCATATGAGGGCAACATTTTTACAGGACAAGATGCATTTTGTAACGGCACCATTTAATTTACTGTGCCTTTTATTTGAAAGCAGGAAAAAAAATTCTTGGTGGGTAAAACCCCCCCTTTTGGGGGGTTTTGACATCACGGTGTGCGCTAAAAATGACATGACATTCTTATTTATATATATTTTTAATAGTTCAGACATTTTCGGGCATGCCATGTTTACTTTTTTATTGTTTATCTATTTTTATATGTAAAATTGGGAAAGTTTAATTTTAATATTTTGGTGTGTTTTTGTATTTTTTAAAGCTTTTTGTTTACTTTTTATTTAATAACTATTAGCCCCCTTAGGGGGCTAGAACCTGGGATCTTTTGATCCCTTGTCCTATTCGCCCTTATAGACATCTATTAGGGTGAATAGGATTTTCACATGCTCCCTGCTGAGCTGTGCTTGGTGCACAGCCTAGCAGGAAGCTTACCATGGCAGGCCTGGGAACTTCCAGCAGGCCCCAGGCTGTCTTGGTGAGCGATTGGAGCCCCGCGATTTGACTGCGAGGACTGCGATTTCTATGGGCACTCTGGCTGGAGCAGAATCCGTGCTCCTAGATTACTCCTACGGCCGAATAGCTGGTAGATCTTCTACACCCCTGGGATCCGCCTGAAGTAAAGAACAGGAAAGTACTCACCTGACAGATCCCATGCCAACGCTAAGGTTCTTCTGACCAGTACTCTATTTACCCTGCTGCAGCCTTGATGTCACATCGATGACATGTGACAGCTGCAGCCAATCACTGGTCTCATCAGGTGCACTGCTAAGGCCAGTGATCGGCTGCAGCAATCACTTTATTGTCGACGTGACATCACCTCCGCACCCGGGTAAGTATAGCCTGGCCGAGAGAACAGGTGAGGTGGAGTGGGATCTATCAGGTAAGCAATTTCCTGTTCTTTATTTTAGGTGGATCCCAGAGGTTGTGAGGTTTCCTCCTGAACCCGGACAACCCCTTTAAGACCATTTACAAAGTTGTTACATTTTTACAACATTAAATGTTGTTTTTAAAGTGGGACACAGCCTTTAAAGTTTTGCACAACTACACAGTCTCTCTTTGCCATCAATCTTCCCACTGAATAAATGCTAGATCGGTGGCGGTCCAACTGCTGGAACCCAACTGATTGCCAGAAAAGAGGACTTGAATCAAGTGGCGGTCGAGCATCTGCCCTACCGCTCCATCCAAAGTCTATGGCACTGCCGAGCACACTGCTTGGCTATTTCAAAGCAGTTTCGTAAAGGTGCCGTAGGGCATGTGCTCCATCATCACTCCATTCAGACTCCTCCTAGTCGCCATCTTGCAGCTGGGTGGGGACGGAAGAACAGGGTCACCCATTCTGGCAATCCAGTGAGCAGCAGTGCAGTCACTGAACCAAATGAGCGCGACTCGCTATAAACTTCGAATCACAAGCAACCCAACATAGCTGGATCCTTGCAACTCTGGGGTCTCGGAAACTTGCGAGTCGCCCTACAATCCCATTTGGCTTAAAGGGTTATTCTCATTTTAGACAATGGGGGCATACCGCTAGGATATGCCCCCATTGTCTTATAGGTGCGGGTCCCACCGCTGGGACCCGCACCTATTTCCAGAACGGAGCCCCCGAAGTGAATGAGGGTGCACTGCGCATGCGCAGCCGCCCTCCATTCATTTCTATGGGGCCGCCGAAAATAGCCGAGCGCTGGCTCGGCTACTTCCGTCGGCTCCATAGAAATGAATGGGAGCGCACCGCGCATGCACGGCCCGGCTCCCATTCATTTCTATGAGCAGAGCGGGGACCTGCGCCTGGTGGTGGCCGGACCCCCGGAAACCCGGGGTCCTCCAGGCGCAGCGCTCCCCGCTCCGTTCTGGATATAGGTGCGGGTCCCAGCGGTGGGACCCGCACCTATAAGACAATGGGGGCATATCCTAGCGATATGCCCCCATTGTCCAAGATGGGAATACCCCTTTAAAGGGGTTATTCCCATCTCAGACAATGGGGGCATATCGCTAGGGACCGCTGGGACCCCACCTATATCGATGACGGAGCCCCAAAAGTGAAGGAGGGCGCATTGCGCATGCGCAGCCGCCCTTCATTCATTTCTATGGGGCCTCCGAAAATAGCTGCCTGCTGCTCCCATAGAAATGAATGGGAGCGCACCACGCATGCACGGCCCCCACTCCCATTCATTTCTATGGGAGCATTTCTATGGGAGCAGCGCTCCCCGCTTCATTCTCGATATATACGTGTGTAAGACATGGGGGCATATCCTAGCAACATGCCCCCATTGTCTGAGATGGGATAACCCCTTTAAAGGGGTTGTCCGGGTTAAGAGCTGAACCCAGACATACCCTTAATTTCACCCAGGCAGCCCTCCTGATGGTAGCATCGGAGCATCTCATGCTCCGATGCCCTACCTTGCCCTGCGTTGGATCGCGCAGGGCAAGGGCTCTTTTATTTACAAATACACACTGCCTGGCAGAGGCTTCCGTCCGGCAGTGTGTTCGGTGACGTCACCGGCTGTAATGGGCCGGCTTTAGCGCTGCCCTAGCCGTTTTACTGGCTAGGGCAGCGCTAAAGCCCGCCCATCAGCACCGGAGACGTCCCTGGGCTCACTGGTAGGAGGAGGCCTCCACCTAGCAGAGCCCGGTTCGTCACAGGAACCGGGCTAAATGCCTTTGCCCTGCGCTAATTAGCGCAAGTCAAAGGAGGGCATCGGAGCATGAGATGAATGAGCAGGCTGCCTGGGTGAAATTGAGGGTATGTCCGGGTTCAGCTCTGAACCCGGACAACCCCTTTAAGTGAGATATTCAGATCCGAGTTGCCATTGTCCCAAAAATTACAAAGAAGCAAAATGGGCTCAGTCCCCCCTCATCACCACTCCATACGATCACACAGATAATCACTGTAGTTCAGGCCGCCCTTCAAAAAGCGAGGAGCGAAACTTGGGTCGGGCGTGCCAGGAAATCTGGCATTTTTATGATATGCGTGATTTTATTCATTGTTTGTAATTATAATAAAACACCTTTGCTGTTCTTCTTCATTGCAATACATCACTATTTGGATCAACACCCCATCCCGTTGTGTTTCTGGAAAGGAACCTAGGAGAAGATCTGGAGTGTGGGAAGCATCGATCCGTGCGATCGTATACAATGCTGTTGAGAAGGAACTGAGCCTGCTTTGCTTTTTTGGAATTTTATGTTCAGGACGAATATCTGAATCTGTTTGGGGTGAAGGTGGCCTACTTCCGTAGATCCTGCAGCGCCGAAGTATTGGACATTTAGGGTTTTTTTCTTGTTTTTTTTTTTAACCCATTTGGTTCAATGCCTGCACTGCTTCACTGTGATTTGTTTGTCACCAGACGGATCTTGCAGCAAAGATCACAGTGTAGATCCAGCCCAAATGAGCATCCCCAGAACATGGCTCATTCTGAACATTACACCCTTGTGCACTCAAGGTACTAAACAGTACTTCTGTAGCAGCCAAAATCGCTGTGTAGCCACAACCTTCACCTTAACCCCCTGTTTTACAAGAGCAGTGGGAAAACTAGATAACTGGAGGGGGAGGGCTGTTTTAGATGCTGCAACCTCCTGAATGGTAGCAGCTAGAAACATGCAACTGATCTTGTTTGAAAGAAGACATTCGAAGCTTTCAGACAATACCAAATGTCAGGACAGAGAAAGATATCATGGATAGAAATCGTGATGCTGTGAATGCAGCTGAAAATGAAAGTAAAAACAGGTTTTACTCGTGATTATTGCCGACTTGATTTCTAACAGTGATTTCTCCTCTGTTGCTTGGACTTCAGCTGTCATTTTGGTCTTGTATGAAAGCCGGGACTGTCAGCTTTCATACAAGACCCATTTCTAGCTGTTATCATTAAGGAGATATCACCATCTAAAGCAGCCCTCCCCCCTCCAGTTAGCTACTTTTCACACTGCCTGAGCTGGACTGGGGCAAAACAGTTAGGTGGTTAAAAGGGGTTGTATCCATAAACACTATTAGGCCATATGGATATCATTAAGAGGAGGTCATCTGCTCAATAATCTATTATATTATTCAGAGCGACTGCAAAGAATTTTGGGTGGCAGTAAGGCTATCGCACTTTCACACTTGTGGCAACCTTCTCAAGCAGGCTGTTCCGGCAGGAAACAGCCTGCCGGATCCATGCTGCCGCTAGTGCACCGTGCCGCTGGAAGTTCCCTCCGGCCCCATTCACTATAATGGGGGTCGGCCAGAGGTCCGGCCACAGTACGGTAAACGTGCCGAGAGGCGGCCAGAATAAAACTACGACATGCACTAGCGGTAGCACGGATCCGGCAGTCTGTTCCCACACTGGAGAAGGCTGCCGGTAGTGTGAAACCAGCCTAGGAAGGACCGTTTTTGCCATACATAAAAAGGACTTAAAAATATTAACAATAATATTAATATATTATAGAACATATTATATTAATAGATGAAAATAAATAATAGTAAAGGAATATTAAAGAGCGAGTCTGCGGCTCTTGCCTAAGAAGATCAAAGTTGCCTCTATTGATTCGGCCTCGATCACGTACCGTATAGATAGAAAATAAAATATAAAAATGCCATCTTTTGCTACGTGAAAACTCTGAGAAGGATACACTGAAATGAAAAGCTTCGGGAACTGCTGGAATTGAATACAGCCACAGATGTAATCCCAGGTAAGTAGATTGAAGTCAGGAAAAAAAAAACTGCAAACAGCTTAAGGTGGAATTCAGACGATGCAACAGAAATTTGCAGCAAATTACAGTACGATGAGCAAGGATGAGGTCTGGATGTAGCCTGCACAGCATGTAATATTACCACTTTACAAAGCGTTGGTGCGGCCTCATCTGGAACATGCAGTTCAGTCCATAGAAAGGATGCCCTGGAGCTGGAAAAAGTACAAAAGAGAGCGACTAAACTGATAAGGGGCATGGAGGGTCTCAAGGATGTACAGACTGGCAGATTGTCTGCCAGATCTTCACTAACGAGTGTTCGTATGAATGCTAGTCAGCGATGATCTGGCAGTGTAATACTGCCACCGATTATCCTATGAACAAGCAAACGCTCACTCATCGAGCAAGTGGAATCTTTCAACAAGTTTCAAAATCATTGTTTGCCGGCGTCAGATCATGGTGTCTAATCACGGTCTGCTGCCGGCGAACAACTAGTCAGTATGAGGATGAGCGATGGCATTAGTGATCGCTCCTCCCATATTATGGAGGAGATTGCTGCATGTCATAGCAGTGGTCTCCTCCACTAACAAGCAGGCGATTGCCAGGGAGGAACACTTCCTTCCCAACTGCATGATTGATGTATGTAACACAGCCTTTAGTTACAAGAAAAGATCAAAAGAATTAGATTTCCTTAGTCTTGAGAAGAGACGTCTAAGGGGGGACATGATTAACCTATACAAATATATAAATGGGCCGCACAAAAAATATTGAGAAAAGATGTTCCATGAAAAAGCTCCTCAAAAGACAAGGGGCTGCTTCTATAGCTACCAGAATGGGACAGGGATGTAATATTGCCACTTTACAAAGCGTTGGTGCTGCTTCATCTGGAATATGTAGTTCACTTCAGGGCACCAGTCCATAGAAAGGATGCCCTGGAGCTGTAAAAAGTACAGAGGAGAGCGACTAAACTGATAAGGGGTATGGAAGGTCTTAGGAAAGATTAGAAGAATTACATTTATTTAGTCTCGAGAAGAGACGTCTAAGGGGGGACATGATTAACCTATACAAATATATAAATGGGCCATACAAAAAATATGGTGAAAAACTGCTGCATGTTAAATGCCCTCAAAAGACAATGGAGCACTCTCCGACTGGAGAGGAAAAAGTTCAGTCTTCAGAAGCGTCAAAGCCTCTTTACTGTAAGAACTGTCAATCCGTGGAATAGACTTCCTCAGGACGTGGTCACAGCAGGAACAGTGGACGGTTATAAAAAGGGTTTAGATGAATTCTTAAAAGTAAATGACATTAATGCTTCTGAAAATGTGTAGAAATCTGAGTCTCGCTTCCTTCTGGGATTCACGTCCCCACCGATCCCTTGGTAGAACACAATGGACTTATGTCTTTTTTCAACCATATTAACTACGTAACTAGAAAAATGAGAATGCTGCAGCAGATTTTTCCCACTTTCAATGTATGGCGATAAAATCCAAGGTAAGCACACAGCACAATCCGCATGACATGTGCATGAGGACTCTGCTGAGTTGTCACAATTTTGTATATCACCACTACGTCTGGACATAGCCTACTATATACTGGTGACGTAAAACAAACACCAATCTGCCCAAAATCAAAAGATACCGCACCAATGTCCGCCAATCCAAATTCTATTACATAAAACAAAGCCATCATATAATTCTATTATACGCTATACCAGGGCAAAACATAACACGGACACCAGTCGCCACGGTTGGGGACCTGTCTTTTTTTCCTCTTGACTGTTACACATTTGGCTATGGTGTGATGGGAGCTCTGGTGGGGGAGGTCCTGATGTGACTACTGTGAGAGAGGAGGGGAATCTGCTGTGACTACTGGGGAAAGTGCCGTAGGGGTCCAGCTGTGACTACTAGGTGAAGTGGTGTAGGGGGACAGCTGTGAGTACTGTGTGAGAGGAGAAGCACCTGCTGTGACTACTGGAGAAGTGGGGCAAGGGGCCAGCTGTAAATACTGTGAGGGAGGAGAGGAACCTGCTGTGACTACTGGGGGAAGTGGAGTACAGGTCAGCTGTAAATACTGTGAGGGAGGAGAGGAACCTGCTGTGACTACTGGGGGAAGTGGAGTACAGGTTAGCTGTGAGTACTGTGTGAGAGGAGAAGCACCTGCTGCGACTACTGAGGGAAGTGGGGTAGGGGGCCAGCTGTGAGTACTGTGTGAGAGGAGAAGCACCTGCTGTGACTACTGAGGGAAGTGAGGTAGGGGGCCAGCTGTGAGTACTGTGTGAAAGGGGGAATCTGCTGCGAGTACTGTGTGAGAGGAGGGGCACCTGCTGTGACTACTGGGGGAAGTGGAGTACAGGTCAGCTGTGAGTACTGTGTGAGAGGAGAAGCACCTGCTGTGACTACTGAGGGAAGTCGGGTAGGGGGCCAGCTGTGAGTACTGTGTGAGAGGAGAAGCACCTGCTGTGACTACTGAGGGAAGTGGGGTAGGGGGACAGCTGTGACTACTGTGTGAAATGAGGAATCTGCTGCGAGTACTGTGTGAGAGGAGGGGCACCTGCTGTGACTACTGGGGGATGTGAGGCAGGGAGCCAGATGTGAGTAGATTAGAAAGCAAGACAGTTATTGCTTTGACTACTTAGGGAGTGGTGGGGACTGCTGTGACTACTGGGGTGGACCTGGTGTAACTGCTTTAACTACAGTAGCATGGGGGTGACTTTGCACTAGTAAAAAGGGGGCCTGCTCTGATGGGTAGCAAGGGGAACATTTTTTCCTTTTAGAACACAGGTAGGGGTCACTGCCATGAGGAAAACTGAGGGGAGCTCCACATAGACTCCCAGCCCAACACTATATCAGGGCTAGCTTTTAAATCAGGCCATACACACTAGATATACATTGGCTGAACCAGGTGATTTCAGCAGGAGCAACCAGCCATCTAATGTGTATGGGGCCACCTGACTCTCTACTTATGTCAGGGGAGATAAGGATCGGCCTGATAGATTTCAATATGTCTGATCACTCTGCTGCCAGAGGAGTGGGGCAGAGGCTTTCTTTCCTCTCCCTACAGGGTATAAATGGCCGAGCCAGCAAGCAGGTGTATGGGGGATGGGAGAGGCACGACCACAGCACATTCATATCACGCAGAACACTACAACCACCAGCTTGTCATGAAACTAACTATACAGCAGGAAAGCTGAGAAGGATCGCTGGCAGCCGCTATACATACGTCAGGCCGTTGTCCTCATTGGTCGGGAGGTAATCTCGCTGAGCGGACTGCTCGTCATCCGAGTTCCCATCAGAACTTCCTTCATCTCCAATCAGAGGCTTCATTACTTCCATGTCTGCGGAATGAATGACAGGTACAAGTGTTGTGACCGAGGAGAACGAATCCATGGAAATCAGACAATCCTCTTCCTCAGGGATGTAATGGCTGCTATGTATTAAAGGCCACCTACTATCCACGACTGATCGATACTGGAGAAAAATTGGAAAACGGGGGTTTGGGGGTGGACTCCATATTGCTTGACCTATAAACAGATTAGTAAAATCACTTTTCTATAGGGTCGGGGGGCTTCTTCAGATTACTGAATGCTTAAATTGGACCGTCCACGTCTTCTGACATGTCAGTTTAAGTAGCTGTTTCATGTAATATGAATTCTGGAGCATCTTCCTCTATTATTCCTACTAGAAGTTTCTGAATGAGTTACCAGTAGTCAGCCATAAAGTTCCAGTTGGGGGTGTGCCCCTGCACAGACTAATACTATCCAGCGCTGCCAGTGTTAGATTGTGCAGGAACACCCCCTCCTCCAACTGGTAACACCCAGATGGACCTTTACTGCAAAATGCTGGAAATTCATTCTAGTAGGAATAATAAAGGAATGGAAGAAGATCTATTCATATGACTGTATGCCCCAGAATTGTTATCACATGAGGAATGCAAGCAGTTACTAAAACAGACATGTCCGGAGTGGTGACCGCTCCTCTTTAAATTAATTCAAGTGAACAGGGCCCAGCAGTACCTACCGAAGACCCGGACACCAGTGGCACAGTGCAGCAGTGGATTATCCCCTAGAGAATACAGGGATTGGGCATGTTGAAATCCAACTGCCTGATCCTTCTCTCCCTCAACATCATCTGTCAGGAGGTCACATGCTCAGTTTCTTCCTTGAGCTTCTATTAGAAGCTGTTTCACTTACAGGACACGCCCCCTGAGAAAGGACATGGTCCCCTGAGCTGCCAGCTTGAAATAAATGTAGCAGAGCAATTGGAGCAACGAATTAGGAGATCTCTGGATCCATGTGAGGTACAGGGCTGGTTCTAGTTTTACTAGAAAGAGATTGCCATGTACTATATGATGTATGTATTTTCATTTTGTACATTAATCATGGGATAACTCCTTTAAAGGAGCTTTCCTAAAAATATTAAAAATAGGAATGGGTTAAAAATAACAAACAGTCATTACTCACCTCACTGATCCCCTGTAGCTGCTGTTCTAATGCTGCTCTAATTTTTACTGCTCTTCACTTTCTGGTCTCTGCGTGACACATAGGAAATGGCTAGGACTGCCTTCTCACCCAACCACTGGCACTGACATGGGTCACCTCTGCGCCCCGGTGACTGGCTGAGCGGGCAGTCGAAGCCATTCTGTGTGTCAAGTCTGGGACTAGAAAGTGCAGCAGTATTGGAACAGCTTCTAGGGAATTGCCGTATTTTTCGCTTTAGACGAGGCACTTTTTTTAAAAAAACATGTCAGCACCCCTTATAAAGCAAATACTAGTGAGTGTTTCCATTATGAAAGCACTCATTAGTATGTAGGAGACGCTGGGAGTGGTAAATGTGGCACTGCTAGCCCTGGCTGTACTCACCGCTCCCTGATCTTCTCCGGGCCCTATGCTGCACTGTTCTGACTGCGTACAGAGTCTGGATGTAGTGTGCACACTATGACCTGATGCTGTGCAACATCAGGTCACAGTGCAGTGTGGGCCCGGAGGAGACCAGGGAGCGGTGAGTGCAAGAAAAGCGGCATGGACCTGGAAAGTGCCGGCACCATCCGGAGCTGGAGTGGTAAGTTCATTTAGTTATTTTTAATCTGATATGGGGGTCTGATCTCTGGTCTGATATGGGAGTGCGATTTGTGATAGTATGATATGGGGGTCTCATATGGGAGTTTGATATGGATGTCTGATCTGGGGATGTGATCTGAGGTCTGATATGGGAGTGTGATCTGAGGTCTGATATGAGAATGTGATCTGAGGTCTGATATGGGAGTGTGATCAGAGGTCTGATATGGGAGTGTGATCAGAGGTCTGATATGGGAGTGTGATCAGAGGTCTGATATGGGAGTGTGATCAGAGGTCTGATATGGGAGTGTGATCAGAGGTCTGATATGGGAGTGTGATCAGAGGTCTGATATGGGAGTGTGATCAGAGGTCTGATATGGGAGTGTGATTAGAGGTCTGATATGGGAGTGTGATCAGAGGTCTGATATGGGAGTGTGATCAGAGGTCTGATATGAGAGTGTGATCTGAGGTCTGATATGGGAGTGTGATCTGAGGTCTGATATGAGAGTGTGATCTGAGGTTGATCTGGGTGTGTGATCTGAGGTCTGATATGGGAGTGTGATCTGAGGTCTGATATGGGAGTGTGATCTGAGGTCTGATATGGGAGTGTGATCTGAGGTCTGATATGGGAGTGTGATCTGAGGTCTGATATGGGAGTGTGATCTGAGGTCTGATATGGGAGTGTGATCTGAGGTCTGATATGGGAGTGTGATCTGAGGTCTGATATGGGAGTGTGATCTGAGGTCTGATATGGGAGTGTGATCTGAGGTCTGATATGGGAGTGTGATCTGAGGTCTGATATGGGAGTGTGATCTGAGGTCTGATATGGGAGTGTGATCTGAGGTCTGATATGGGAGTGTGATCTGAGGTCTGATATGGGAGTGTGATCTGAGGTCTGATATGGGAGTGTGATCTGAGGTCTGATATGGGAGTGTGATCTGAGGTCTGATATGGGAGTGTGATCTGAGGTCTGATATGGGAGTGTGATCTGAGGTCTGATATGGGAGTGTGATCTGAGGTCTGATATGGGAGTGTGATCTGAGGTCTGATATGGGAGTGTGATCTGAGGTCTGATATGGGAGTGTGATCTGAGGTCTGATATGGGAGTGTGATCTGAGGTCTGATATGGGAGTGTGATCTGAGGTCTGATATGGAAGTGTGATCTGAGGTCTGATATGGGAGTGTGATCTGAGGTCTGATATGGGAGTGTGATCTGAGGTCTGATATGGGAGTGTGATCTGAGGTGTGATATGGAAGTGTGATCTGAGGTATGATATGGAAGTGTGATCTGAGGTATGATATGGAAGTGTGATCTGAGGTGTGATATGGGAGTGTGATCTGAGGTCTGATATGGAAGTGTGATCTGAGGTCTGATATGGGAGTGTGATCTGAGGTCTGATATGGGAGTGTGATCTGAGGTGTGATATGGGAGTGTGATCTGAGGTGTGATATGGAAGTGTGATCTGAGGTATGATATGGAAGTGTGATCTGAGGTATGATATGGAAGTGTGATCTGAGGTGTGATATGGAAGTGTTATCTGAGGTGTCATATGGGGGTCTGATATGGAAGTGTTATCTGAGGTCTGATATGGACGTGTGATCTGAGGTCTGATAGTATGATATGGGGGTCTCATATGGGAGTTTGATATGGAGGTCTGATCTGAGGTCAGATATGGGGATGTGATCTGAGGTCTCATATGAGACTGTGATCTGAGGTCTGATATGGGGGTCTGATCTGAGGTGTGATATGAGAGTGTGATCTGAGGTGTGATATGGAAGTGTGATCTGAGGTCTGATATAGGGATGTGATCTGAGGTCTGATATAGGGATGTGATCTGAGGTCTGATATGGAAGTGTGATCTGAGGTGTGATATGGGGGTCTGATCTGAGGTCTGATATGGATGTTTGATCTGAGGTGTTATATGAGAGTGTGATCTGAGGTGTGATATGGAAGTGTGATCTGAGGTCTGATATGGGGATGTGATCTGAGGTCTGATATGGATGTCTGATCTCAGGTGTGATATGGGAGTGTGATCTGAGGTGTGATATGAAAGTGTGATCTGAGGTGTGATATGGGGATGTGATCTGAGGTCTGATATGGAAGTGTGATCTGAGGTCTGATATGGGGGTGTGATCTGAGGTGTGATATGGGGGTGTGATCTGAGGTGTGATATGGGGGTGTGATCTGAGGTGTGATATGGGGGTGTGATCTGAGGTGTGATATGGGCGTGTGATCTGAGGTCTGATATAGGGATGTGATCTGAGGTCTGATATGGAAGTGTGATCGGAGGTCTGATATGGAAGTGTGATCTGAGGTCTGATATGGGGGTCTGATCTGAGGTCTGATATGGATGTTTGATCTGAGGTGTGATATGGGAGTGTGATCTGAGGTGTGATATGAAAGTGTGATCTGAGGTGTGATATGTGGATGTGATCTGAGGTCTGATATGGAAGTGTGATCTGAGGTGTGATATTGGGGTGTGATCTGAGGTGTGATATGGGCGTGTGATCTGAGGTGTGATAGGTCTTAAAAAGTGTTATACATATTTTATATATATAAAATATAATATACACTCACCGGCCACTTTATTAGGTACACCATGCTAGTAACGGGTTGGACCCCCTTTTGCCTTCAGAACTGCCTCAATTCTTCGTGGCATAGATTCAACAAGGTGCTGGAAGCATTCCTCAGAGATTTTGGTCCATATTGACATGATGGCATCACACAGTTGCCGCAGATTTGTCGGCTGCACATCCATAATGCGAATCTCCCGTTCCACCACATCCCAAAGATGCTCTATTGGATTGAGATCTGGTGACTGTGGAGGCCATTTGAGTACAGTGAACTCATTGTCATGTTCAAGAAACCAGTCTGAGATGATTCCAGCTTTATGACATGGCGCATTATCCTGCTGAAAGTAGCCATCAGATGTTGGGTACATTGTGGTCATAAAGGGATGGACATGGTCAGCAACAATACTCAGGTAGGCTGTGGCGTTGCAACGATGCTCAATTGGTACCAAGGGGCCCAAAGAGTGCCAAGAAAATATTCCCCACACCATGACACCACCACCACCAGCTTGAACCGTTGATACAAGGCAGGATGGATCCATGCTTTCATGTTGTTGACGCCAAATTCTGACCCTACCATCCGAATGTCGCAGCAGAAATCGAGACTCATCAGACCAGGCAACGTTTTTCCAATCTTCTACTGTCCAATTTCGATGAGCTTGTGCAAATTGTAGCCTCAGTTTCCTGTTCTTAGCTGAAAGGAGTGGCACCCGGTGTGGTCTTCTGCTGCTGTAGCCCATCTGCCTCAAAGTTCGACGTGCTGCTGTAGCCCATCTGCCTCAAAGTTCGACGTACTGTGCGTTCAGAGATGCTCTTCTGCCTACCTTGGTTGTAACGGGTGGCAATTTGAGTCACTGTTGCCTTTCTATCAGCTCGAACCAGTCTGCCCATTCTCCTCTGACCTCTGGCATCAACAAGGCATTTTCGCCCACAGAACTGCCGCTCACTGGATGTTTTTTCTTTTTCGGACCATTCTATGTAAACCCTAGAGATGGTTGTGCATGAAAATCCCAGTAGATCAGCAGTTTCTGAAATACTCAGACCAGCCCTTCTGGCACCAACAACCATGCCACGTTCAAAGGCACTCAAATCACCTTTCTTCCCCATACTGATGCTCGGTTTGAACTGCAGGAGATTGTCTTGACCATGTCTACATGCCTAAATGCACTGAGTTGCCGCCATGTGATTGGCTGATTAGAAATTAAGTGTTAACGAGCAGTTGGACAGGTGTACCTAATAAAGTGGCCGGTGAGTGTATATAAATATAATATATATATATATATATATATATATATATATATATATATATATATACACACACACACATACACACACACACACATTGCCTGGAAAACCCCTCTAGTCTGGCAGATCAGTACAGGATCTCAGCATGATGCTGACTGATGCCAAGTGGCAACCAGCAAGTTTCGGAAATCAGCTTTGGATTCTAGCATAAAGCTGTGAAATTACTGGTCATCACAGGATAGGTGAAGAAATATATTTCCCCAGCGGTGCCAAAAATAAAATTTTTGTTTTCCCGTACAAAAAAAAAAAAAATAGAAGTGACAAAAACAAGGTTACATATTTCCTACCACAGAGCAGCGTGCATGAAACAGAGGTAAAAACAGATGAGAGAAGATGAGAACCCTCCGCCGCCACAAACATCTTACTGTAGAGAATTGTAAAGCAGAAGCGTCCTCTGCTCTGTGGGTCGAGCCCCGCTGGAGCGTCTTATCACACTGATATTTTCTCATCTCTATGTATTCCCCTGAAGAGACGTCCACAGCTCGGCCTTTGATAGTGGACACCAAGGAGAAAGTCAAGCTCCGACATCCGTGAAGATTCAGGCGGTGTTCTCCAGGACACGCGCTGCACACTATACATAGACTAGCTCTCCGAGGAGAGTGCGTTACAAGGTCCTTATCGCTGTCACTTTACAGAAGACGCCTCGCTACTTGTAAGACAGCACAGAGAATTCATTTTTTGCAGAGCTGAGCAGGTCAATGTGGCACGGCTGTCCGAGATAGCTACGCTCTCCTTTCCTGTCATTACACATTCCTGTGCAGGGAGATCACACAAACCAAGAAATTTTAATTTTACCTGGATTTTACACATAAATTTTAATTTCACTTAAATTTTACACATACATTTTACCGAGAAATTTTTATTTCACCTAAATTTTACCCATAAATTTAAATTTTACCTGAATTTTACCTATACATTTTAATTTTACCTAGATTTTACACATACATTTAAAATTTCACTTAAATGTTACCCATAAATTTTAGTTTGACCTAAATTTTACACATAAATTTTAATTTTACCTAAATTTTTCCTATAAATTTTAATTTTACATACATTTTACCCAGAAATTTTAATTTTACCTAGATTTTACACATAAATTTTAATTTCACTTAGATTTTACCCATACATTTTAATTTGACCTACATTTTACGCATAAATTTTAATTTTACCTAAATTTTACCCATAAATTTTAATTTTACCTACATTTTACACAAATTTAAATTTACTTAAATTTTACACATACATTTTACGCATAAATTTTATTTTGACCTAAATTTTACACATAAATTTTTATTTTACACATAGCTACCAAAGAGGTAGATCACATAATTGTGCAAGCACCGTCCCCTTTATTGCTTACACTGGTCGTAGCAGCTGCGCCTGGTATTACAGCTCATTACAAGATTGGCCGATTCGAGTGAATGGCATAAAGCGGTAATGGCTGGGAGCACCGTTGTCCCTTTGGGTTGTGCAAGAGTGGAGAGGGGCTGGACCTGTAAAGGAAGGATTATTTATCTGCATCCCTGTACCAGTGCCTCCTCCAGGGATGGGCTGCTCAGTGTAGCTCCCTCGATGTCAACATCCGAATTGACATCACCGCAGCCAATCACTGCCTTGGGAGATGTCAAACCGGATGTTAACTTTGAGGGAGCCCAGCGGAATAGCCCAGGCCATTATACTCATTATAGCTCAATTCTTATCTTACTGATAAGAATGTGGCTTAAATAAGTGTTTATGACCTCTCAGTACTTTAGATATAAGGGTTATTAGATGACCGGAACAAAGTCACACAGCTAGAAAAACTGTTAACCCTTTGTGACAGAATGGCTCAATATTTTTAAAAAAGACAAAATGAAAATAAGATTTTTAGCAATCAAAAACAAAATTGCCTTTAAGTGTACGTAGCCTTTAAGCCTCCACTTTCTGTGCATGAAACCTACTAACCTCAGTTTAAGGGCCTATTTACATGACAATATTGTGGAATAGATGCGGCCCCGTTCACCTCTATGAGAGCGGGTAGACAGCAGACAAGTATAGGCATTTTCAATGGGGCGCCCGGCTATGTGTTCCGAGTGTTGCGGCAAAACACCCGGGCGGCACCCGTAGTATTATGGGTCCGCATTTTTGCGGACCCGCAATTAAACGGCCGTCTGAATGTGGCTTATCTCTTCACTGCTCAATTATGACTGTGGGTTTTTGTCTTTTTTTGTAATACTATTGAGCTTTTAGTTCTATATATATATATTTTTGATAAAAACAAGATGTAAAGCCTCAGGGCTTTGTTCCAATAAACACACTGCCTCAAACCATTCCGGCCCGACTCCTAAAGGAAACACAACAAAGGCGGTCCGGCGCTCTCACATCAATCACACAACATGATCTCTGATCACAGCGCCGTCACCGGTAAAACGAGCCGCGTTGTCCCTTATGTGTCAGGACAAAGCGACAAAAAACAAAAACAACTATCTATACTTGCTCATCTTCTAAAGTTTTATTAATAAAACACTTTTTTACATTTTTATTCTTTCTGCCTAATCAACTCATGTGGTGCTGGGCTGGAAGATATAAGGGGTGATAAGAGACCCCAAAATCTGCTCTGGGACCCACCCAGGTATAGTTCTGTTCCTTCTCATCTTATATCCCACCACATTTTACAAGTCTGTTTGTTTTCTCCAACTTCAATGAAATACAGAAGCCAAGCTTTTATGCTGATGTGTTTCAGAGACGTTAAAGAAGAACTCCCGCTAAAAATTTTATTCCATGTCCTGCTAGAAATGTACATGATGTAATCTGTAGTAAATGTCATTTTCTTACCAGTAGCTGAATTCTTGAGCTATATCTCCCTGAAGTTTCTTATCTGTGTCATGTGACTAGGAATTAGACCCACCAACTCACACAGAGACAGGAAGTGTGGACAGGAAGTCTAATTTTCTATGCAGCCTCACTTTCAGTCTCATAGGAATGAATAGAGAAGTGACTGGCTTCCTATCCTGGGTCAGTTGGAGGTCAGGGAGTTGGTCACATGACCCAGCTACACTAAGAAGAGAGTGGAAACTCTCAATTTCAGCCTCTGATAAGAAAATGACAATCACTACAGATTATATCATGCACCTAACAGGTCAGAGAAGAAAAATTTTTGCGGGAGTTCTTCTTTAAGGTCATGCTAGCATCAGAGATCCTAATTATGGCAAGTCCATACCGTGTGAATCCGTGGTTGCATACTGCCAACCTCCCAGGTGTGGAGTTGGGGAAATCTTTGCACATCTTCCTGCTTTTCCAGCTCTACTGGTTAACTAGAATACGCTACCTCTGACACCTCAGGCAGCTTGGAAAGTTTTGAGAAAAAACTCTCATGAAGCCTCTGGTGGTGTCCTATATCTTCAGAAATCTTGGATTATGCTACAGTTAAGGTACTGGAAAAAGAATGTATCCGGAATGTATCTGACTTTCTATAAAATCTCCTAAAAAACAAAATAATATAAATTTGGATGCTCACCACTCAGTCCACCCGCCGTTTCCAGAGCTGCCACTCCAGGCTCTGTTCATAGGCTGCAGTAGTGACATTGTCATATACGCCATTTGACCACTGCAGCCAATCACTGGCAGGAACAGGCCCTTTACTGGGGTTATCCAAAGCTGGAAATGCCTCCCCCTCCCCTACTGCCCGAGCCCCTCACACTGATTCTACTTACCTAGCTCTCTGCGTCTCTCCTGATCCCCACACGGCCGCTGTATTCTACTACACAGACCTGAAGGAAAATACCGCGAGCTCTGGGTTTCTCGTGGGCGTGCCTCCCCGTAACAGCACCTCATGAGTTGAGGCGTGGTACTGCATGTATATGTTTAATAGTAATTCCAACCAGGACTTATAGAGGTATTTCAGACATAAAAAAATAACGTCTATCTAGGGGACAAATGACAGATCTGCCGAGGTTGGAATGCCGGGACCCCATGATCATTAGAAAGAGAGTATTCCTGACCCCATGATGGTCGGACCTCTACCATTCTAACTTTATATCATATTAGTATTAGGCCCTATTCTCTTCAATATATTTATTAATGATCTTGTAGAAGGCTTGCACAGTAAAATATCAATTTTTGCAGATGACACTAAACTGTGTAAAGTAATTAACACAGAAGAGGACAGTACACTGCTACAGATGGATCTGGATAGGTTGGAGGCTTGGGCAGAGAAGTGGCAGATGAGGTTTAACACTGACAAATGTAAGGTTATGCATATGGGAAGGAATAATGCAAGTCACCAGTACATACTAAATGGTAAAACATTGGGTAACTCTGACATGGAAAAGGACCTAGGAATTTTAGTGAACAGCAAACTAAGCTGTAGAAACCAGTGTCAGACAGCTGCTGCCAAGGCCAATAAGATAATGGGTTGCATCAAAAGAGGCATAGATGCCCGTGATGAGAACATAGTCCTGCCACTTTACAAATCACTAGTCAGACCACACATGGAGTACTGTGTACAGTTCTGGGCTCCTGTGAACAAGGCAGACATAGCAGAGCTGGAGAGGGTTCAGAGGAGGGCAACTAAAGTAATAACTGGAATGGGTGGACTACAGGACCCAGAAAGATTATCAAAATTAGGCTTATTCACTTTAGAAAAAAGACGACTGAGGGGAGATGTAATAACTATGTATAAATATATCAGAGGTCAGTACAGAGATCTCTCCCATCATCTATTTATCCCCAGGACTGTGACTGTGACGAGGGGACATCCTCTGCGTCTGGAGGAAAGAAGGTTTGTACACAAACATAGAAGAGGATTCTTTACGGTAAGAGCAGTGAGACTATGGAACTCTCTGCCTGAGGAGGTCGTGATGGTAAGTTCACTAAAAGAGTTCAGGAGGGGCCTGGATGTATTTCTGGAGGGTAATAATATTACAGGTTATAGTTACTAGAGAGGGGTCGTTGATCCAGGGAGTTATTCTGATGCCTGATTGGAGTCGGGAAGGAATTATTTTCCCTAAAGTGGGGAAAATTGGCTTCTACCTCACAGGGGTTTTTTGCCTTCCTCTGGATCAACTTGTAGGATAACAGGCCGAACTGGATGGACAGAGGACTTTTTTCGGCCTTATAAACTACGTTACTATGTATGTTACTAGGTCCCAGACCAACTCCAGGTTTAAGGATACAAACTGACAGCATCATAGAGATCTACAATGTGGATGAACTTTCACTGTTACTGTGTACTATTATGCAGGGGGTCCAAGCCCGACACTCCACTCCTGAACACAGACTCTGCTCACCTGTTCTTCCACACCCAGGTTTCAGACCCATCAGCATCCCTCCCATCCTACCCAACTGGCCCAGCCACCAAAGCAGCTCAGCGTGTTCGTTTGTAGGCTGTAGCCTGCTTCTTGACAGCAATGCCTCTCTTTCAGGAGTACGGTGCGTGTACACACTTCCTTTGCTTCTATAGGACCAGCGCGAACACCCTAATCTTCTCCAGCAAATGGCTGGCTACCTTGGGAAGGTTCTGGAACAATAGGTTCTAGTCCGCTATTGTCCTGCAAAAGTGTGCTGTTTATATGCTCGCCTACCAATATACAAACTTCTGTATGTTTCTTGGATTTGACATTTTGCTACTCCACTTGACATCTGCCTGATCTCTGAACTGACCCTAAGTTGTCTGCCCTGACCACGGACTGTTTATGGGATTGCATGAACTCTCCTGCCCTCAGACTGTTTATGGGATTGCATGAACTCTCCTGCCCTCAGACTGTTTATGGGATTGCATGAAATGTGTCTGCCCTCGGACTGTTTATGGGATTGCATGAACTCTGCCTGCCCTGATCTTGGACTGTTTATGGAATTGCATGAACTCTGCCTGCCCTGATCTTGGACCGTTTATGGGATTGCATGATTCTGCCTGCCCTGACCTTGGACTGTTTATGGGATTGCATGAACTCTTATTGGCCTGAATTTGGACTGCTTATGAGATTGAATGAACTCTGCCTGCCCTGACCTTCGCCTGTCCATGACTACGGTTTTGCCTGATGCCATGGTGCCCCACACTGGTCTCTCTTGACCCCCATAGGTCAGCAGTCACTTGAAACTACTTCAAGACATAGCAGCCTGGTACTTCCATTGCAGCGGAGTCTCAATCCCTGTATAGGGGTTAAAAGGCAAAGACCAGGGGGCCACTTAAATAGCACCCTAGAGGTAGGATAAAGTGACATCGCAGATCCACATTTGTGTCACAACAGTAATGTGCAGTGCTTACACCACATGTGAACATATCTTAAGGAAGATATCTCCCTCAGTGAATCAGATCTACTTCATTCAGCCCATGAAGTCAATTTCACCAAAAATCCAGCATCAGCACATTTCCACATGTCAAATCTCTTCTTCCTTTTTGCTATTCCTCCCAAGGTCCAGTGATCTTCCAGTACTCAGAAGGAACATTCTGTCAGATCAAAGCTTCCAGCAAAGATGTTCAGCTGTCACCGATGTCTGGGAATAATCTAAGATTCACCAGGCACTTCATTTTCTACATCTCATCTACAACAGATCAAATGACAGACTATGTCCAACACTGAACACCATTTTAAAATGTTATATAAAATGAATCTACATAAAAATGTGAGTTATCCTGAACTACTCCCAAATTACAGCCTGCACTACTGTATACTCCAGAGCTGCACTCACTGTTCTGCTGGTGCAGTTACTGTGTACATACATTACTTATCCTGTACTGATCCTGAGTTACATCCTGTATTATACTCCAGAGCTGCACTCACTATTCTGCTGGTGCAGTCACTGTGTACATACATTACATTACTTATCCTGTACTGATCCTGAGTTATATCCTGTATTATACTCCAGAGCTGCACTCACTATTCTGCTGGTGCAGTCACTGTGTACATACATTACATTACTTATCCTGTACTGATCCTGAGTTACATCCTGTATTATACTCCAGAGCTGCACTCACTATTCTGCTGGTGCAGTCACTGTGTACATACATTACAGTACATTACTTATCCTGTACTGATCCTGAGTTATATCCTGTATTATACTCCAGAGCTGCACTCACTATTCTGCTGGTGCAGTCACTGTGTACATACATTACTTATCCTGTACTGATCCTGAGTTACAACCTGTATTATACTACAGAGCTGTACTCACAATTATGTTGGTAGAGACACTGTGTATATACAGTACATTACTTATTATTTGTTTACTGATCCAGTGTTATCATGCAGAGCTGCACTCACTATTCTGCTGGTTTTCATTGAAAATGGTGTCAGACAGACCAAAAAATTAGTTAAGCTCACGTAATACAGTGGTACAGTTAGTTTTCCTCAAAAGACTGTTGCACAGTACAATACAATACACATTTACAGTGTTTTTATGGGGTAAATAAAATAAAAATATGTAACCTGTGCAAAGGTCATTATGCAGAGGGGGAGGAGCTGAGCTGTGTGCATTGTGCAGGGAGGGGAAGCAGATGAGCTGTGCATTGTGCAGGGAGGGGAAGCAGATGAGCTGTGCATTATGCAGGGAGGGGAAGCAGATGAGTTGTGCATTATGCAGGGAGGGGAAGCAGATGAGCTGGGCATTGTGCAGGGAGGGGAAGCAGATGAGCTGTGCATTGTGCAGGGAGGGGAAGCAGATGAGCGGTGCATTGTGCAGGGAAGGGAGAAGGTTGGCAGGGGGGAAGCAGATGAGCTGTGCATTGTGCAGGGAGGGGAAGCAGATGAGCTGTGCATTGTGCAGGGAGGGGAAGCAGATGAGCTGTGCATTGTGCAGGGAGGGGAAGCAGATGAGCTGTGCATTGTGCAGGGAGGGGAAGCAGATGAGCTGTGCATTGTGCAGGGAGGGGAAGCAGATGAGCTGTGCATTGTGCAGGGAGGGGAAGCAGATGAGCTGTGCATTGTGCAGGGAGGGGAAGCAGATGAGCTGTGCATTGTGCAGGGGAGGGGGAAGCAGATGAGCGGTGCATTGTGCAGGGAGGGGAAGCAGATGAGCTGTGCATTGTGCAGGGAAGGGAAGCAGATGAGCTGTGCATTGTGCAGGGAGGGGAAGCAGATGAGCGGTGCATTGTGCAGGGAGGGGAAGCAGATGAGCTGTGCATTGTGCAGGAAGGGGAAGCAGATGAGCTGTGCATTGTGCAGGGAAGGGAAGCAGATGAGCTCTGCATTGTGCAGGGAGGGGAAGCATATAAGCTGTGCATTGTGCAGGGAGGGGAAGCAGATGAACTGTGGCCATCGACTATTGTGAATAGTGGCTCCTGTGTTATGTGTATCATGCATAGTCGTAATTGTCCTTATAATCCACATCAGGAAGTGTCAGGATTTTTAATGTAGTGGATAATAACAAAAAAATAAATAAAAAAAAACACAATCTGACTGCACTCTTCCTTGAAAGGGTTGTGTGTCTTTAAGAATATTCTCATCTTGTGTATATTTACAGAGCAGAAGGTATAATGTGGTTTACATTTTGTGAACACCCCAGGCTGCTCGCCCAGTAAAGACACCAGGAGAATGTTACAGATAATTGCTCATTAGCGCTGATAAAAATCCCCAAATCAAAGGACATCAAAGAGATAATTGTACCGCCGAAGAAAATACAATGTAATTAATACAGGAAGGTGCGGACAGCGGGGCTAGGTAGGGGAATACACATGGGCTCATTAACATGGATGTAAGCACTTAGGAGTGCACACAGACACATATCAGAATCACATACTCATTAAGTCAAAGGAGAAAATTTAAAGGAGAAAATATACACAACTTCTAGGGATCCTGTCGTCTGTGTCGTGCTGCCGAATTACAGCCAGAGTGACTCATTACAGAGAGATGTGTTCTCTGAAACTTTACTTTCAAAGTTTCAGAGAACTTTTATATCAATGTCCAAAATACCCTAAAAATCATTTTTAAAACATTCTTTATTAACAGATTTTGCCTTTTTACTAAAGAAATTGATACCCAAAGTCCTGATTTCTACCACCCTTTAAATTCACTATAATTGCACTGTAGGAATGGGGCGCTCTGCCCAGCTAATCCTAGCATAGAAGTCACTGGCTGGGAGGGAGACGATCCGAGGACAGGGAGAGGAGACGAGCCCGGGGACAGGGAGAGGGAGACGAGCCGGGGGCAGGGAGAGGGAGGGAGCACTGGAGAGGGGAGGCGATAGGAACAGGGACAGGGAGGCGAGCCTAGGAAGGGGGAATAGACTGAGACTGACGGCGAGCGAAGGGGAGGGGGAGGCGAGCCCCTGGAAGGAAGGGGGAGGCGAGCCCGGGAAGGGGAAGGGGGAGGCGAAGCCCCGGGACGGGGAGGGGGAGGCGGGGGAGGGGAGGCGAAGACCCGAGGGGAGAGGGAGCGGAGGACGGGGAGGGGAGGGACAGGGAGGCAGCGGAGAGGGAGGCGGACGAGCCCCAGGAGGGGGAGGGACGAGGCCCGGGGAGAGCGAGCAGGGACGGGACGAGCCCGGGGGAGGGGAGAGGGAGGCGAGCCCGGGGACAGGGAGGGGGAGGAGGCGAGCCCGGGGGAGAGGGAGGAGGACGAGCCCGGGGAGAGGAGGGAGAGGGAGAGCGGAGGGAGAGGGAGAGGCGAGCCCGGGACAGGGAAGGGGAGGCGAGCCCGGGGACAGGGAGAGGGGAGGCGAGCCCCGGGACAGGGAGGAGGGAGGGGAAGGGGGAGGGAGGGGGACAGGGAAGAGGGGGGCCCGGGGAGGGAGGCGAGCCCCGGGGACGGGGAGGGGAGGGCGGAGCCCCGGGGACAGGGAGGGAGGCGAGCCCGGGGACAGGAGGCGAGCCCCGGGGACAGGGAGGCGAGGGGAGGGAGGCGAGGCGAGCCCGGGGACAGGGAGGGGAGGCGAGCCCGGGGACAGGGGGGAGGCGAGGGGAAGGGGGAGGCGAGCCCGGGACAGGGAGGGGGAGGCGAGGCCCGGGGAAGGGGAGGAGGGAGGAGAGGGGAGAGGAGAGAGACCCGGGAGAGGGAGACGAGCCGGGGAGAGGGAAGGCGGAGCGAGCGGGGACGAGGAGAGGACGAGCCCGGGACAGGAGGGAGGCGAGCCCCGGGGACAGGGAGACGAGCCCCGGGGACAGGGAGAGGCGAGCCCGGGGACAGGGAGGGAGAGGGAGAGGGAAGGAGCCGGGGAAGGGACAGGGAGGGAGGGAGGCGAGCCCGGGACAGGGAGGGAGACGAGCCCGGGGACAGGGAAGGGAGGAGGGAGAGGGACAGGAGCGAGGAGGCGAGCCCCGGGGAGAGGGAGACGAGCCCGGGAGAGGGAGACGAGCCCGGGAGAGGAGCCGAGGGAGAGAGGAGACGGAGGGAGGGAGAGGGACGAGCCCGGGAGGGAGGAGGGAGCCCGGGGAGAGGAGACGAGCCCGGGGAGAGGGAGACGAGCCCGGGGAGAGGGAGACGAGCCCGGGGAGAGGGAGACGAAGCCCGGGGAGAGGGAGACGAGCCCGGGACAGGGAGAGGGAGACAAGCCCGGGGACAGGGAGACGAGCCCAGGGACAGGGAGAGGGAGGCGAGCCCGGGGACAGGGAGGGGGAGACGAGCCCGGGGAGACGAGCCCGGGGACAAGGAGGGGCTCCTGCGCGACAAGAGGGGGCAGTGGCGGCCGTGCGGGATCATGAGTGACGCGGATTATGGAGAGTGGGGTAAGTAAATATATATGAGGAGCATGTTTTATAGTTTGGATAACGCCTTTAAAAAAAATATTTCTTCTATTTTCTCATTATTTATTCCCTATGTAGATTTGCATTTTTTTAGTTTTCCCATATTTTTACTATTTTTATGCAACATACCGTTCCTAAGTTGTTGTTTTTTTGTTCCTAATTTATATTATGATTAATTTTTATTGCATTTATTTTATTCTATTTTTATTCTGATTAATATTAAAGACACATTGGTTCTAATTGTTCTATTTTTTCCATTTTTCGTTACATTTTTACCATTTTATCCCTGTATTATTACCTATTGATATTCGCACCATTTTTTACTACACCTATTAAACATGGTTGCCCCATCCGGTGCACATTAGCACAACGCATTTGTTCTTTCCGCCGTTTCCACGGTGAGATCCATTCATCCCCTTCAGACGCTGTAAAACATCTGCGCGGTTACCGCTGGCCCTGGACGCCACATTGTCTTATTACATCAAGCAGAAATCAGCGTTTTTACTTTCTCATTAAAACACCGAAATGCTGAATTAGAAGTAAAAATAACTGGAGAAAAAAAGGAAGAAATTTCATTAAGGAGCCTTCGTGCGCGCTTTAATTTCTTCCTTTGGAGATAAGACTGCGGGATTTTTTTTTTCAGGTTCAGAAATTCTCCTGACTGAAAGAGTTCAAAAGAAAAACACTCACCGCCTGCAAAACTAAACTCCAATAAGTACAAATTAAATTGGCACAAAAAAAGTTATTTGCAAAGAAATTGTGAAGCATCAGTTTGTAGCTGCTTGTTTAAAGGGATAGGTCATCGATATCTGATCAGTGGGGGTCAGTGACATCACATCCATCATTGCAGTGCATCAAGTGAATGGGCCTGGGCTGCAATACCAAACACAGCCACTATACAATGTACGGCGCTGTGCTTGGAATGCTGTGAGGAGGCACTGGAGAAGTATGTTTGGTTTAATAGGGTTGATCCTGCTGATAGATGCTCTAGAAATGAATGATACAAATGAGCAGGAGATAATAGTTCCCTCCCACTGGTTGTCAGTCTGCAGGATTTTCTGCACGATCCAGATACAGTTTCGTACAAGTCCAGCAGAGAAGAGAGGAGTTAATCTGCTGATTGATTCCACTTAAAAGGGTATCCCCATGTCAGACAATGGGGGCATATACTAGTGATATGCCCCCATTGTCTAAGATGGGACAACCTCTTTAAGACTGGTAAACGGCTGAGGAGGCAGGGCTTAAACAAAGGGGGTGGAGCTTACGGATCAGGGCAAAGGGAGGAGGGTCCTGAGCTGTAACTGTCTTAAAGGCGGGGGGGGGCAGGACATAAAGAGATAACATTCTTCCAGTATGTTCCTGAGAAGAGTGATGTATCCTTTCTGCTGCAGCTCTCTTCCTGTTACTGTCAAAGCTAGATATGGCTGTTGATAGTTAAAGGCTATGTACACCTTTGGGGGCAAATTTTATTACTATTGCATTGTGCTCATTTTGAGCTAAAAATATTTTTTTAAATTGGTCTTTATTAAAAATACAGTGTCCTTTTTTCTGTACAGAGCTGAGATTCTCTAGTAGCACCCTTTGGATTTTCTATCATTGCCGTCAGACCAGGAGCAGACAGGCTCCTTATCTCTGCTCTCTGACATTATAAACACTCATGATAGCTCAATCCTTAACTTACTGATAAGAATGTGGATTAAATATGTGTTTATGTAGCTCTCAGTAGCTTAGGGATAAGGTTTATTAGATGACCGCCACAAAGTGAAAGTACCAGTCACACAGCTAGAAAAACAGTTAACCCTGTTGTGACAGAACGGCTAAATATTTTTCATAAAAGTCGATTGAAAAAATAATTTTGAGCCAAAATGAGAAACAAGCAATCATAAAAAAAAAAAAAAATTGCCTGGGAAAGTGAAGATAGCCTTTAAAGGGTTTCTGTCACCAGTTTTTTCGCTATGAATCAGGCTGACATTAGAGATGTGCTAATGTCACCTGATTCCAAATATATATCTGTTTTATTTACTGGTGCCCCCATTTTTATATAAAATGAACTTTTATTTTATGCTAATAAGGCCTCTAGGTGCAAGGGGCGTTACCTCTGCTCCTAGAGGCTCTGTTGATTGACAGGACCAGGCAGAGAAGAAACACTCAGTTCACCATAGATTTTAAGGACCTTCAATGATGTCATGACCATGTGATCAGTCACATGGTTTAGGAGGAGACAGGCTTTTTGTGTGATCCTAACCATGTGACTGATCACATGGTCATGACATCATTGAAGGTCCTTAAAAGCTATGGTGAATGGAGTGTTTCTTCTCTGCCTGGTCCTGTCAATCAACAGAGCCTCTAGGAGCAGAGGTAACGCCCCTTGCACCTAGAAGTCTTATTAGCATAAAATAAAAGTTCATTTTATATAAAAATGGGGGCACCAGTAAATAAAACAGATATATATTTGGAATCAGGTGACATTAGCACATCTCTAATGTCAGCCTGATTCATACCGAAAAAACTGGTGACAGAAACCCTTTAAAGATTTATACTGAGCACGTCTGACCACCTCAGTGAGCTGGATGGAAAAACAAGGAAAAGAACAAACAGCAGGTGGCGCTACACAGATACATTTTATTGAATAACTCAGTGGCTTTACTACATTTTTAATTACATGCAATTACAAAAGTATTTAGGTGGCTTAAAAAATGTAGAATATTAGAAATCTTAAAGGGGTTGTCTCACTTCAGTAAGTGGCATTTATCATGTAGAGAAAGTTAATACAAGGCACTTACTAATGTATTTTTATTGTCCATATTGTCTGCTTTGGTGACCGGATTAATTTTTCCATCACATTATAGATTGCTCGTTTCCATGGTTACAGACCACCCTGCAATCCATCAGTGGTGGCCTTGCTTGCACAATATAAGGAAAAGCATCATCCTCTCTGGTGGCCGGGACCATGGGAGCGCACATAGGCTGGTGCTTTTTCCTATAGTGTGCAAGCACGGCCACCACTGATGGATTGCAGGGTGGACGTAACCATGGAAACGAGCAGTGTATAATGTGATAGAAAAATGAATGCAGCCAGCAAAGGAAGCAATATGGACAATCACAATACATCAGTAAGTGCCATGTATTACCTTTCTCTACATGATAAATGCCACTTACTGAAGTGAGAGGAACCCTTTAAGTGACAAACCAATGAAATTAAAGTGTTTGTTGCTATACTAAAGGAATCAGATGGGCTCCCATCAGCAGGATTGACCCTACTAAACCATGCAGAATGCTTGGTAGGGCTGATTCCTCTGAGTAAAAGCATACATCTCTTATATAAACCACTTGTGCCGTTCGTGTGCACTTTAAGTTTTCATTATAATGCAAATTTGGTGTTCAGTGCACCGAAGTGGCAGGCCGGAAGTCCTCGGTGCACCTTAGCTCTGACGCTTTCCCTCCTCGATTTTACTGAAAGGGGCTGGATTCTCATCTGGTTCTGATATCCCACGCCTGTGCCATGACCTACAGAATCGGTGCACGGGCAGTAGCCATCTGCACTGACGGGGAAGCCAAAGCAGATGTACTGCACACGAGCCAATAGTCTACACTACAGCGCAGGCGTGGGATTACGAGAGATGCCTGATCCTGCCAGTCAAGGGGAGGGGGAGCGGTAATTGAGGCACAGCCTCAGAACTAGACCCGCCCCTTGGTGCACTAAACACCTAACGCTAATTTGCATAATGACAGAAACCTTTAATTGCACATGAACGGGTACAATTTACACAACAAACGTATGATTGTACTCAGCAGGGTCAACCCTACCACACATTGTGCCTTGTTTAAAAGGGTTTATCTTGGGTATGGGTCTTTAACCACTTCAGCTCTGGGCCATTTACCCCCTTCCTGACCAGGCCTAATTTTGCAAATCTGACATGTGTGACTTCATGTGGTAATAACTTTGGAACGCTTTTACTTATCCAAGCGATTCTGAGATTGTTTTCTCGTGACACATTGTACTTCAAGTTAATGGTAAATTTGAGTCGATAAGTTTTAATTTTATTTATTAAAAAATCCAAAAGTTAACGAAAATGTGAAAAAATTCACTGTTTTCTAAATTTCAATCTCTCTGCTTTTAAGACAGATAGTGATGCCCCATTAAATCCTGTTTAATTTACATTCCCCATATGTCTACTTTATGTTGGCATCATTTTGGTAGTGTCATTTTATTTTTTTAGGACAGTAGAAGGTTTAGAATTTTTAGATGCAATTTTTGCAAATTTGCAAAATCAACTTTTTTAAGGACCAGTTCAGAAGTCAGTTTGTGAGGCTTACATAATAAAAACCACCCATAAATGACCCCATTTTAGAAACTACACCCCTCAAACTATTCAAAACTGGTTTTAGAAATGTTGTTAACCCTTTAAGTATTCCACAGGAATTAAAGCAAAATAGATGTGAAATTTCAAAATTTCACTTTTTTTGCAGATTTTCCATTTTAATCATTTTTTTCCTGTAATACATCAAGGGTTAACAACAAAACAAAACAATATTTATGACCCCGATTCTGCAGTTTGCAGAAACACCCCACATGTGGTCGTAAACTGTTATTTGGGGATACGCCAGGGCTCAGAAGGGGAGGAGCAGCATCTGCATTTTCTAACATGGAATTTTTTGTCATGGTTTGTAAGAGAGATAACTTTTTAATTTTTTTGTGGACTGAGCTGCGTGAGGTCTTATTTTTTGCGCGACAAGCTGT
Organism: Rhinella marina; assembly: GCA_900303285.1. Taxonomy (NCBI): domain Eukaryota; kingdom Metazoa; phylum Chordata; class Amphibia; order Anura; family Bufonidae; genus Rhinella; species Rhinella marina. The sequence continues at coordinate 27,855 of ONZH01016139.1, read as the reverse complement.
GATTTTTATTGGCACCATTTTGGGGTACATCCGGCTTTCTGATCACTTTTTAATCTAATTTTTGGGAGGTTAACTAAAAAAAAAAAAAAAAAGTTTAGGGCCATTTTTCTATTTCTTTTTTTTTTTTTTACACCGTTCACTTGATGGGGTAGATCATGTGATATTTTTGTAGAGCCAGTTGTTACGGACGCAACGATACCAAATATGTCTATTTTTTTTTTTTTTACGTTTTACACAATAAGAGCATTTTTAGAAGAAAAATCATGTTTTTGTGTTGCAATTTTTTAAGAGCCTTTTTTTTTCATTTTTCGGGCTATAATCTTGTGTGGGGGCTCATTTTTTGCGGGATGAGGTGACGTTTTTATTGCTACCATTTTGGGATGCATACGACTTTTTGATTGTTTGATATTATGTTTTTTGGTAGGGGATGCGACAAAAAAAGCTGTTTTGGCATAATTTTTATTAGATTTTTTTACGCAGTTCACTTGATGGGGTAGATCATGTGATATTTTTATAGAGCCGGTCGTTTCAGACGCAGTGATTCCAAATATGTCTATCTTATTTATTTATTTTTATTTGTAACTTTTTTTAATGAAATATTTGGGGGAAAATAATTTTTTTTTATATATATGTGATTTTTTTTTTTGTATTTTTTTTTTACACTTTGTGTCCCCCATAAGGTCATAAAAGACCTCAGGGGGACATTTAACTTCACTTATTTATGATTTCTCCTGTAACTGGGGATGACATATTAGCCCCAGTTACAGGGGAAATACATCCCCAGAGAGGCTGTACAGCATAATACTATGCTGTACAGCCTCAGTGCAGGGCTGATCGGGTCTATGAGAGACCCGGCAGCTCCTGCACTCTCCCGGCCCTGGTGATCACGTAACCGCCGGGCCGGAACAGCAATAGCGCTTCCTGATCTGTATACACAGCGCTTGGTGAGCGCTGTGTATACAGCGATCTAGAAGGCAGGGACCCCTGGGAACGGTCCCTGCCTTCTCTTTGGGGTACCCTGCTGTCACTGACAGCAGGTACCCCACTGTGCAGCTGCACGATTAGCGTGCAGCTGCTATTTCTGAATGGACGTTCAGAAACGTCCATTCAGAAATTAACAACCACTTCACGGACGTTTATAGTCAACGGGCAGACGGGAAGTGGTTAAAGGGGTTGTTTCATCACAGACAATTGGGGCATATCGCTAGGATATTCCCCCCATTGTCTGATAGGTGCAGGTCTCACCTCTGAGACCCTCACCCACATCGAGAACGGAGCGGGAAAATGAATGGAGGGCGCACTGCGTCCTCTATTCATTTCAATGGGACCGCTGAAAAAAGCAGAGCGCTGGCTCAGCTATTTCCATCTGCCCCATAGAAACGAATGGGAGCGGTGGCCGCGCATGCACAGTGCACTCCCGTTCACTTGTATGGGAGCAGCACTTGGTGGTGGACGGACCCCAGGAAATCCGGGGTCCTCCAGCCATACTGTAGCTCCCCCAGCTCCGTTCACCTTGTAGGTGCGGGTCCTAGCGGTGGGACCCGCACCTATCAGACAATGGGGGCATATCCTAGCGATATGCTCCCACTGTATGTGATAGGAATAACCTATTAAACCTTTAAAGACAGAACTTTTTTACTAATACCCAACTTTTTTTTTTTTTTTACTACTAAGGTTACGTAGCTATTTTAGGCCTTCAGTTTTTTTTTTGTTGTACTTTTTTCCAGGCATTATTTTTGGGTAAATATACGGCAGCCTAAAATTTATCTGAATTTTTTTGTACGTAGGAATGTATTAAAAAAAAAAAAAAAAAAAAAAAAGTACTGTTTTTACTTAATGTGCGCGGGATGAATGTTATTTATGTGACTGAGCAGATAAATCAGTTTTAACGTTTTAAAAAATGTTTATTATTTTTTTGTATTTAGACTTGATTTTTTATATTTATTTTTTTGGTCTTTATTATGACCAATGCCGGGATTGGATTATCCCCAGTACCAGCCACAGCGAGTCACTTCCAAGATGTCACGGATGACGTACGGATTTTAGATCCCCCAAACAGACCTCCTCGTATTTCGTCATGAAGCAAATCATTAAGGGCTTGTTCACATGACCGTATTTTTCTTTCCGTGTCCGTTCCGTTTTTTTGCGGACCGTATGCGGAACCATTCATTTCAATGGGCCCGCAAAAAAAAAACCAGAAGGTCTTCCATGTGCATTCCGTTTCCGTATGTCCGTATTTCCGTTCTGCAAGAGTCTTGTCCTATTATTGTCTGCATCACGGACAAGGATAGGACTGTTCTATTAGGGGCCAGCTGTTCCGTTCTAAAAAAAAAGGAATGCACACGGACGTCATCTGTATTTTTGGCGGATTCGTTTTTTGCGGACCACAAAATACATATGGTCGTGTGAACATGCCCCTGTTCATGTCCCAGTATATTATATATCTGGATAAGACCTCATACACACAATGTATTCATTTGGCGGTCCGCAAGCTGCAGATCCGCAAAACACGGATATGCGCTGTATGCGTCCGGCACTTTCCCATCGTGCTCATCTCGCCCCATTATAAAAATGCCTGTAGTTCACCGCAGAACAGACAAGAATAAGACATGTTTTTTTGTGGCTGGACGGACGCACGGACGCAGACAGCCGCGTGTTGTCCACTCTGTTGCAGCTGCATAGAAATGAATGGGTCTGCGTAAAATCCGAAGAAAATGCAGATCGGACGCGGACCAAAAATACGGTCATGTGCATGAGACCTAACAGTAAGGGCTTATACACACACGATCGTATGTATTTTGTGGTCCGCAAAAAATATAGATGTCGTCCGTGTGCATTCCGTATTAACGGAACAGCCGGCCCCTAATAGAACAGTCCTATCCTTGTCTGTAATGTGGAGACAATAACAGGACAGGTTCTATTTTTTTGCGGAACAAACACTTGGACATATGGAAACAGAACGCACTTCCGTTTTTTTTTTTTTTCTAGAGAACCAATTAAATTAATGGTTCCGCATACGGTCCGCAAGAAAAATGGAACGGACACCGAATGAGAATACGGTCATGTGCTTAAGACTTAACTTTGTTACAGTCTAATAATCTGGACTCCTCAGGACAAACAAACTGCCGGATTATCAGACATACAGAACTACGGCTCCGAGAGTCAAGATAATAGAGACGGCAGAAACGTGTCGCAGTTTAGCGCCTGTATTACTAATGCAGCACCCGGACCTCCCGCGGATTTAGATCACAGGTGACCCAATAAATATGGCCTCTGTAGAATAGGGATCAGTGTGATCCAGCGTGTGTACAATGGAGGGGGCAGTAGTGACCGGTGAGGACGGTAGGGATCAGTGACAGGGGTGGTGGGGAAATCCACAGTGGGGGGAAGAGACGGGACAACTGGGAACAGTGGAGACAGCGGGGAGCGGTGACAGGAGACAGCGGGGATCGGTGACAGGGGACAGAGGGGATCGGTGACAGGGGACAGCGGGGAGCGGTGACAGGGGACAGCGGGGAGCGGAGACAGAGGGGAGCGGGGAGCGGAGACAGAGGGGAGCGGGGAGCGGAGACAGAGGGGAGCGGGGAGCGGAGACAGAGGGGAGCGGGGAGCGGAGACAGGGGACAGCGGAGACAGGGGACAGCGGAGACAGGGGACAGCGGAGACAGGGGACAGCGGAGACAGGGGACAGCGGGGAGCGGTGACAGAGGGGAGCGGTGACAGAGGGGAGCGGGGAGCGGTGACAGAGGGGAGCGGGGACAGGGGACAGCGGAGACAGGGGACAGCGGAGACAGGGGACAGCGGAGACAGGGGACAGCGGAGACAGGGGACAGCGGGGTGCGGTGACAGGGGACAGCGGGGTGCGGTGACAGGGGACAGCGGGGTGCGGTGACAGGGGACAGCGGGGTGCGGTGACAGGGGACAGCGGGGTGCGGTGACAGGGGACAGCGGGGTGCGGTGACAGGGGACAGCGGGGTGCGGTGACAGGGACAGCGGGAGTGGTGACAGCGGGGAGCGGAGACATGCGGGACAGCGGGGACAGGGACAGCGGGGACAGGGGACAGCGGGGACAGGGGACAGCGGGGACAGGGGACAGCGGGGACAGGGGACAGCGGGGACAGGGGACAGCGGGGACAGGGGACAGGGGACAGCGGGGACAGGGGACAGGGGACAGCAGGGACAGGGGACAGCGGGGAGCAGTGACAGGGACAGCGGGGAGCGGAGACAGGCCACCAGGGAGCGGTGACAGGGGACAGTGGGGAGAGGTGACGGGACAGCAGGGACAGTGGAGCTGTCATAATGCAGCACTGAAGTAGAAAGCTACTACAGCAGGCTGCAGTGACAGATGGACAGGTACAGTACTGAGCAGAGGTAAGTGGCCGGCAGGAGATGAGTACTGCAGTACACCAGAGTTTGCCGCTCTATTACTGCACCGGGATGCCAACGAGCAGGCAGTGACCGGGCAGCTCTCCGGTCTCCCTACCTATGTCCTCCTCTCGCTGGAAGTCCCCGGTTTCTGTCTTCATCTTTCCGCCTCCGGAAACTCCGCCACATCCCCCGAATCCAATCGCCAATCCTACTAGAGCACACTGCGCAGCCGCCAACTTATTGCCACGCCCATCTCCACGTGGGTGCTCAAAACAACCACGCCCCCTCTCCCCACTCACCTGTCATAGTAAGAAGAAGCGGGAACGTGGCTCCGCCCACCAGTGGCATCCAACGTTCCCACTTGGTTGTGTGTCCGTGAGGAGGGTGGTCTTCAGCGGTGACGTCACCGAGTCATGTGATTAATTCTGGCACAATTTATTGATTCCCTGGCGCTTTCCTGTCACTGCTGCTAGAAGGTTTTACCTCGTAGATAATTAGGGAGCGCCGAGAGCAAAAGTGGGAACTACTGCGAGGAATAAGTCTTAAAGGGCATGTCCATGAAAACTGACAAATTGCTACTTTCTGTGCGGCAAAAAAGACCTTAACCACTTCAGCCCCCAACAATTTTCAGTTTTGGCGTTTTCATTTTTTTACTCCCTGCCTTCCTGGAGCCGTAACTTACTTATTTTTCAGTTCACACAGCCATATGAGGGCTTGTTTTTTGCGGGACAATTTGTACTTTGTAATGCCACCATTTACTGTTGTATATAAAGTAGTGAGAAGCGGGAAAAATTCCAAATATGGTGGAAATAGGAAAAAAAAATCAATTTCTCTACTGTCATAGGTTTAGTTTTTACTGCTTTCCCTATGCGGTAAAACTGATCTGTTACCTTCATTCTGTGGGTCAGTACGATTACCATGATACCAAATATGTATGGTTTTTCTATTGTTTTAATACTGGTGGAAATTTGGACAAAAGCCATTTTTTTATTTTCATCATATTCTGAGTCCAAAAACATTTTTATAGTTATGTTTATGGAGCTGTGTGAGGGCTCTTTTTTTTTTTTTTTTGCGTGGTGATCGGTAGTTTTTATAGATACCATTTTGGAGTGCGTACAACTTCCAACTACCTCATAATTGCAGAAAAGAAGGAAGAGGGATACTATATGCGAAGCGTGCCATGGCAAATTTTTTTCTGTACTGGCCCACACCTCTAACTCCGTCCAAAACGTAACTAAACACTTTATCCCACCCAGTCCCCTAAATGCACCCAAATAGTGATTATTCCCCCTTGCCACTACATAGTAGTTATGCCAGCATTGTGCCCCCTTCACAGATTATACCCAGATATGTGCCCCCTCATAGTAGTTATGCCAATATTGTGCCCCCTTACAGTAGTTATCTCCAGATATGTGCCCCCCTACATGAGTTATGCCCAGATATGTGTCCCCTTACAGTAGTTATGCCCAGATATGTGCCCCCTTACAGTAGTTATGCCCAGATATGTGCCCCCTTACAGTAGTTATGCCCAGATATGTGCCCCCTTACAGTAGTTATGCCCAGATATGTGCTCCCTCACAGTAGTTATCTCCAGATATGTGCCCTCTCACAGTAGTGATGCCCAGATATCTGCCCCCCTCTCACAGTAATATGCCCAGCTCTCCCCCTCACAGTAACGATGCCAGTGGCGATGCCCAGATATGTGACCCCTTACAGTAGTTATACCCAGATAAGTGCCCGTTCACATTAGTTATACCCAGATATGTTCCCCCTCACAGTAGTTATTTCCAGATATGTGCCCCCTCACAGTAGTTATACCCAGATAAGTGCCCCTTCACAGTAGTTATACCCAGATATGTTCCCCCTCACAGTAGTTATCTCCAGATATGTGCCCTCTCACAGTAATATGCCAAGCTCTCCCCCCTCACAGTAATATCCAGGAGTAAAAAAAAATAATAATGAACTCCACATACTCACCTTGTTCCCCAGCAGCAGCAGGATACACGGAGCTAACGGCTGGCCCCGCCCCCTGTCCAGACCTGCAGTGTAGAGTGCAGACAGGGGAGGAATGATGGAGCAGGGAGCCGACGGACGGCTCTTGCGTCATCATTACAGGCAGCTGTCTCTGCTTCCAGCCATTTTGATTTTTTTTCCTGTTACGCCAATCGCCATATTGGATAAATATTTTTTTATTTATTTATTTTTTAAGCTTTTTTTTTTATTCGCCCCCTGTGACTATAACATGCAGTCATTAGACTGCATCTTTTATTCTTTAATGCATGTCTATGCATTATAGAATACTGAATTCAGTGTGTTCCAATGCAGTGCTGCCACCTACAGGCCAGCATTGGAATATACTAGTAATCTAGCCTAGTACAGGCTTCGAGCTCATGCACACAACCGTATGTATTTTGCAGTGCGCAAAACAAGGATCCGCAAAAAATACAGATGACGTTCGTGTGCATTCTGCATTTTGTGGAACGGAACAGCTGGCCCCTAATAGAACAGCCCAATCTTTGTCTGTTATGAGAACAATAATAGGATATGTTGTATTTTTTTGCAGAATGGACATGCAAACATACGGAAAATGATTGCACATTCAGTCATTTCTGTTGTTTTGTGGCCCTATTGAAGTGAATAGTTCCGCATACGGGCCGCAAAAGAACAGAACGGACACGGAAACAAAATACATTTGTGTGCATGAGCACTTAGACTTATTACTTCTACAGGCCGCCTTCCCCGATCTCTGCCAGGGGAAGGCGGCTCAATGTGACCGCTGCACCCGAGGGATTAAATGTCATCGAATGGCTTTACTGCTGATCGCAGACATTAACCCCGGATCTCTGCTGTATAAAATAACAGAAACCTGGCACTTATCGTGCCCGCTGCACCCCCTACACATATGCCGGACATCCAGAAAGGGTTAAAGGAATTGTTCTTAATGGTAAAACCCCTTTAACCCCCTAACTGTTTTGCCAGAGTGGAGCTGTGGGAAAAGTAGCTGACTGGAAGGGGGGGGGGGCTGCTTTCAATGCTGCTACCCTTCTGAACAGTAGCAGCTAGAAACATGCAACTGATTTTGTTTGAAAGCAGACATTCCAAGCTTTCAGACAATACCAGAAATATGTTCAGGACAGAGGAAGATATCACTGATAGAAATGGGGATGCTGTGAATGCAGCTGAAAATGAAAGTAAAACCAGTTTTTACTACTCATTATTCCTGACTTTATTTCTAACAGTGATTTCTCCCCTGTTGCTTGAATTTTAGCTGTCTTGAATGAAAGCCTGGACTGTTAGCTTTCAGACAAGACCAGTTGCATGTTTCTATCTGCTACCATTGAGGAGATATCACCATCTAAAGCAGCCCTCCCCCTCCAGATAGCTACTTTTCCCACTGCCCGAGCTGGACTGGGGCAGACCAGTTAGGTGGTTAAAGAGAACCTGTTGTCACACTAAGCCCTTCTCTTTTTTCCATCCCACATTACAAGAGCCATAGCTTTTTTACTTTCCATTCACATAGTCGTATGAGGGCTTGTTTTTTGCGGGGCGAGCTGTCATTTTTATTCGTACCATTTCGAATTCCGTATGACCTCTTAATTCTTTTAGTTTAAAAATACATCCCAGATGTACAGTTATGGTAAAGTGTATGAAGGAGTTAATAAATATAAACTGAGGACATTGCCCCTGCCTGGTGGAGTACAACGGTCACGACTACTATATAGATGGCCATTTATGTCAAGAGGGCTTCCCCGATAGGACTCTGCTGAGATAGCTGCCAGCAACGGATGCTCCACAGTTGCAGGGGTAGAGAAGTAAGGGCCCCATATTAAGGATCACACCAGGCCCTCCACACAGGACAGAAGGGTTTCTGCCTAAACCTCTTTCAATGACCCTTGGGCCATTTTTTCCACTGACTTATTTGCCAAAAGTTGTTCCTTTAGAGGGTAGAGTCCTGACCAAGTTTTCACCTCCAGTAGAAGAGGAGATAATCCCAACTAAGACTGGGCCCCCTCTTGCCTTGGGCCCCATAGCAGTCCATGGTCTGCCGCTATGGTAGTTACTATGGTAGGCAACTGATGGGGGGCCTGAGCTCAGGAATGGGGAGAGGTGAGACTGCCGTTTTTTTTTTTTTTTTTTAGTCTCTTTAGGGGTTAGGAGAACTGGACACATGAACTGCTGCATTAGGGCTCATGCACACGGCAATTTGCGGTTCCCAATGCATGGGTAACATCCGTGCGGCCGCCGGGGTGGATCGAGACACATTCAACTTGAATGGGTCCGTGATTTGTCCGCACCGCAAAAATAGAACCGGTGGCATGGACAGAAACACCATGGAAGCACTCCGTAGTGCTTCCGTAGTGCTTCCGATTCGTGCCTCCGTTCCACACCGCATCTCCGTATTGCGGACCCATTGAAGTGAATGGGTCCGCAATCTGTAATGCGGGGTTCACATGGCCGGTGCCCGTGTATTGTGGACCCCACTGTATGCGGGCCGGGCAACGGCTGTGTGCATGAGCCCTTACTATTTCGTCACCCACAGACTCATACAGCGCCTTGAAAGAGTATTCATACCCCTTGAACTTTTCCACATTTTTTCACATTATACCCACAAAGTTAAATGTATTTTATTGGGATTTTATGTGATAGACCACCACAAAGTAACAAGTATGTGTGAAGTCAAAAGAGAATGATACAAGGTTTTCCAAATGTTTAATAAATAAAAATCCAGAAAGTGTGGTGTGCATTAGTATTCAGCCCCCCTGAGTCATTACTTTGTAGGACCACATTTCACCATATTTACAACTATAAGTCTTTTGGGGTAGGTCTCTACCAGCTTTGCACTTCCGGAGGCTGAAATTTTTGCCCATCCTTCGTTGCTAAATTGTTCAAGCTCTGTCATATTTGATGGAGAGCGTCTGTGAACAGCAATTTTCAAGTCTTGCCACAGATTCTCAATGGGATTTAGGTCTGGATCTTGACTGGGCCATTCTAATACATGAATATGCTTTGATCTAAACCATTGCATTGTAGCTCTGGCTGGATGTTTAGGGTCGTTGTCCTGCTGGAAGGTGGACGACCGCCCCAGTCTCAAGTCTTTTTCCTCCAGGATTGCCCTCTATTTAGCTCCATCCATCTTCCCATCAACTCTGACCAGCTTCCCGATCCCTGCTGAAGAAACCCTCGCCACAGTAAGATGCTGCCACCACGTTTCACTGTAGGGATGGTGTGTTTAGGGTGATGTGTTTAGGTCAAATAGTTCAACTTTGGTCTCACCTGACCGGAGCACCTTGTTCCACATGTTTGCTGTGTCCCCTACATGGCTTGTTGTAAACTGCCAACAGGCCTTCTTATGGCTGTCTTTCAGAAATGGCTTTCTTCCTGCCACTGTTCCATAAAGTCCAGATTTGTGGAGTTCACGACTAATAGTTGTCCTGTGGACAGATTCTCCCTCTCTGCAGCTGGTCTACAGTGACCATGGGCTTCTTGACTGCTTCTCTAATTAGTGCTCTCTTTGCCTAGGTTGTCAGTGTAGGTGGACGGCCAAGTCTTTTTTAGGATTGCAGTTGTGCCATACTCCTTCCATTTTTGGATGATGAATTGAACAGTGCTCCATGAGATTTTCAGAGCTTGGGATATTTTTTTATAACCTAACTCTGCTTTACACTTCTCCACAACTTTATCCCTGACCTGTCTGGTGTGTTCCTTGGTTTTCATGATGCTGTTTGATCATTAATGTTCTCTAACAAACCTCTGAAGCCTTCACAGACCAGCAGTAGTTATACTGAGAATAAAGGACTCTATTTATGACTTCTGAAGGCAATTGGTCACACTGGATTTTATTTAGGGGTATCAGAGTAAAGGGGGGCTGAATACAAATGCACTTTTCAGATTTTTATTTATTAAAAATTTTGAAAACCATATATTAGGGCTGAGCAAGTAATCGAATTGATGCGATTAATTCACGTTTGAGGCCTTTGACAATTCCACTTTTTTACATGATTGTCAAATGGATTTGGTTCACCCCACCATATCACTTGCCCGCCTGCCCCATCACTAAGCCTGACAGCCGCTTCACTTACTTGCCCACCCACCCGCTGTGTATGCCATCCAGGTCCACAAGTCATTGTGGATCCAGCCCCAGTGGATCAAGACAGCCAGTGGCAAATACAGGAACGCCCCAGCCTGAATCTGAGGTGAACCAGCTCCATTAAAGCATCTGTGACTGTAAGTGTTACCCTTATGGGGTCTGCCACAATCAAATGACTGTGCTAATAAGACTGAGGCAAGAATCTTCCAGTCTTAGGATGCAACCTGGTAGGTCGGGCCCGAAACGCACCGTTGGGATCACACGGTACAGTCTTGTCACTTTGAACAAGACATGACGTTCAGCACTCCCTGGGAGTATGTAAGGTCAGCTTGGCACAGTATTACACAGACACCCCCTGGCCACACTGGCACAGGGACTGAGAGGGTGGCCCACGTGACCTCTGGCGTGGCACAACACTTGCTCACAACCCTGCCAGGCTGAGAGAGCCCCAGTGAAACAGAGCCCTGCCAGCCCGATAGACTGCCACCAGCTCCTTGTTAGATATAAGCCCAGTCTGTTAACAGGATTATATCAGGCCAGAAACCAACCCAGATACCATGTAATTCAATACAGAGACACAGACTAAAAGAATAGTGCAAGATTGAATTATATATTTAATCGCCTTAAAGGGTACCCTACACACAACTCTGTATACGCACAGGATATATACAATGGTCAGAGGTGCAAATACAGGTTATAGTACAGTCGGAGTTAAAGGGGTATTCCCATCTCACAAATGTAGTTTGTATAGTTAGATATAGCCATACCAATATTATTACTAATAGAATGTATTTATATAAAATGTACCATTTAGAAGATTTTCCTATTTGCATATCCATTGTCCCACACACATCAGTCAGGCCGTTGCCCCTGGTTACAGCCACCGTGTCCATGTAGTAGTGGTGGCCGGCTTGCTCCTTTTCAAACCATGTGTAGACACATCTTAGGGTTGTAGTATATTTGTCTGCACTTCCGAAACGCAGAGAAACGGATCCTGTTCCAAGATCAATTCATCTCTATGGAGCAAGATCCGTTTATAGAGTCTGCATTTTGGATGGATCCTGACCATTGCGTTTTGGACTGGTAGTGTCCAAAATGCAGATGTGAAAGTACCCTAAGATGTGTCTCCGCATGCTAATGCAATGTACATACACAATACAGCAGTTACCTCAGAGCGGGTTTGAACAGGAGCAAGCCGGTCACCACTACTACATGGCCTCGGTGGTCGTAACCAGGGGCAACGGCCTGACTGATGTGTGTGGGACAATGGAAATACAAATCGAGAAACCTTCTAAACGGTACATTTTATATAAATACATTCTATTAGTAATAATATTGGTATGGCTATATCTAACTATACAAACTACATTTGTGAGATGGGAATACCCCTTTAACAGATAGTGTGAGAGTCAGTTACCAAATAGATGTATTATCTGTGATGCTGTAGTCACATGGGAGGCAGTGATGTCAGAGGGGTTTCCAGGTCTCTCCAAACATAATACACGGCATGACCTCCTTTCAGAAAAAGACCATGGCCATTGCCTCGGTCAGGCAATTAACCCTTATGCCCCTTTCACACGAGCGGGAGACTTGCATGTCTCCCGCAATGCATCTACAGGGCTGGACTCCGGCACTGACTGGGATCACATATAATGCTCTGCGATCCCTGTCAGTGCGGAGTCCAGCCCTGTAGATGCGTTGCGGGAGACATGCGAGTCTCCCGCTCGTGTCAAAGGGGCATTAGTCAGTCATGCCTCTCCCTTCCCCCTTTGGTTGCGGTAGCTAAAAATCCAAAAACCCAATATGGATCATAACTCCTCACCGGAATGTCAATGGGGAGGTAGTTCTGGTGCCAATAGATGCAGCCTGGCCCCTGGTGCATCTGGAGATGAAACATGGTGTTGCTACTGGGGCTTTTACCCTGAGGTCTCCGTATCTCCCCTTACCTGCGTCCTATAATTAAGCGAAGTCCAGGGGAACATCCGGCTCAGGGTCTCGAAAATGTTACTGGTGTAAGGCTAAGCTGTGCGGTCATTTCTCTCGGTTCAATGATGTCTGGGGAATTTCTTTTTTTGTAGGTAACTAGCCCAGGCCCCCTGTTAGATGAGTTTGCTTCCAGTCCGGCTGCTGAAGGTGTAAAATGTTGTCACTTTCAGGCTTTGAGGCTGGGCCACCTGTGCACATGGGCAGGCATTAAATTATATCTTCTCATATTCCTCACAAAAACCCATCAGATGCTGGACGTTTTTATTCAGTTTTACATCACACCCAGAAGATTACATCTTGCAAATACTGGAACCTGTGTGCCTAGCACCAACAATTATGCAGTACTACAGTTAGCCAGATAGCTCACTGTATGCAGAAGGAATGTTGGCGTGATCTACTCGTGTTACTGTACCTTGTGTATTGCTCCATGCACACAAAGGCCCTTTTCAGACGAGCGAGCGTGTGTATCTAACAGCTCTCATCTTGTCCATAGAAACATACTCAAGAGAAGAAACGTGCTTGGAGAAAGATCTGTTTTAAGTCCAGCTAAACAGTAAAAGCATCTCCAGGAAAACTCACAAGTTGTCCTGTGGACAGATTCTCCCACCTGAGCTGTGGATCTCTGCAGCTCCTCCAGAGTGACCATGGGCCTCTTGGCTGCTTCTCTAATTTCATTTCCATTGTCGGATGATGGATTGAACAGTTCTCCGTGAGATGTTCCGAGCTTGGGATATTTTTTTTATAACATAACCCTGCTTTACACTCCACAACTGGCGTATATCTGATAGTAAATGACCCCCTATAAGTAATCCATGTCTGTATATCAATATACTGATAACAACTCATTACCAGCATTTACTGTGAGCTGTAAAATCATGATAATTACCGCCAAAATAATCTAGTCAAGTACCACTAGCCTCAAAAAAATCACGGACACAGGAAAAAAGTCAGATTACACCCAATAAAAATAAATGTAGGAAGCTCACAGGAGTACATGCGGGTGCTCAGCCTGCTATAACCACTTAGCTGTAATAGAAATCATGTATAAATGGACGTCTCACAGTGAAATAACAATAAGCAATTTATTACATCATAGATATCCAGATAAAATATATAGGTATAAAAAGTATATGCAAAAAATCAATAAATAATACCCTACTCACAGTCACGATCCCTAATTCATGTCCAGTTGCGGAGCTCACGCAAAAGGGAACTGATAATGATTCATATAGTGCTGTAAAAAATCGTCTCAAAAGATAAAAGGTTTAATACTAGTGCACATTATATTATTGTTCGCTCTGAGTTAAAAGGTGTTCTCCAAGTTAAATTTATAGACTTGTATGGGAGCGATTCTTCCCATAGAAATGAATGGGGCGGTGAGGTGTAATTACACCTACTCACCACTACCCCGTGTCGGCCAGCATGTAAACAGTGAAGAGGAGGCAGCGCTGAAACGGCGCGCGCCTCCCCTTCAAACAGCTGATCGGTAGGGGTGCTGGGTGTCGGACCCCCGCCGATCTGATATTGATGACCTATCCTGAGGACCGTTTTTTTTGCGGACCATATGCAGAACCATTCATTTCAATGGGTTCGCAAAAAAAAAAAAAAAACTGAAGTTACGTGTGCATTCCGTTTCTATATGTCCGTATTTCCGTTCCGCAAAAAAAACAGACCATGTGCTATTATTGTCCGTTCTGTCTGTTCTACTAGGAGCCAGCTGTTCCGTTCCGCAAAATATGGAAAACACACGAACGTCATCCGTATTTTTTGCAGACCACAAAATACATACGGTCGTGTGCATGAGCCCTTAGTTCAGCAGTTATTGTCTTTGCTCCGATCACCTGTAGTGTTGGTGGACTGCTGAGCCTTGCAGTTCCCAAGTTTGCTGGCACACTTTCTTGCGCATGTGGGATGAAAATATTGGAACTCCGATGGTATAGAAGTAAGTTTACTCTTTTCGGTACACTGATATCGCACTGGATGAATTGAAACCGCAGTTACACCAGACACATTTCAAAACTATAAGTTTCTTCCTCGGTGGTTGCCTCAGAGCCCCAATCAGACCTCCAACGATACGTCCTGCCCTCTGCAGAACTGTCTTCTCCTTGTCCCGCACAACGGACAATAATAGGACATGTTCTATTTTTTTGTGGGTGCCGCAGAATGGACACACAGATGTGGACAGCACTTGGGGTCCTGTATGTATCTTTTGCGGCCCCATTGAAGTGAATTGGTCCCCATCCAATCCACAAAAAATGTGGATGGGATGCGGACAAAAACCAATTCGTGTGCATGAGCCCTTGATAAGACCCCCAATGAGACCTCAGCTCAGACACCCAAAATTAATAAGGCCCTATTCAGACCTCACATCAGACCCCCAATGTGAATAAGACCCCCCCATTCAGACCATAGATCAGACTTCAGATCAGACCCCCATGTTAATAAAACCCCCATGTAAATCAGACCTCGGATCAAAAAAAATAAAACAATCAACTTACCTCTCCAGCTCCAGACTCTGCCGCCCCTCTCCTGACATCCAGCGCTCTTCCTGGGGTTCGCACTTTGCTGTGACCTGACAACATGGTGCACAGGTCACAGCACAGCATGCGGAAGACCAAGGAGCAGTGAGTACAGAGCCTGCACAGGAAGCGGTGAATGCATTCCTTCTGTACTGAGCGCTTACATAAAGAAAGCGCTTATTAGTATTCACTCCATAAGACGCACTGACATTTTTTCCTCACTTTTGGTGCAAAAAAGTGTGTCTTATAGGCCAAAAAATACTGTAGTTTTATGGTAAAAGATTCTGTAAAACTTGTGTTTTATTCATTGTAATCTCTGCTCATCTTGGTTTTAGGAGTCCAGTGGGCAGTTCTACTCAGTGGTTGACGGCTGACTCTGTATACACGGTTAAACAAGTAAGGCCGACAATCACTAGGTAGAACCGCCCCATAACAGTAGTAAGGGGAACTCTGTACCCCTTCACAGTAGTAATGCCCATTGTGCCCCCTTCATAGTAATCACGTCCATTGTGCTCCCTTCACAGTAGTAATGCCCATTGTGCACCCTTCATAGTAATAATGCCCAATTTTTCCCATTCATAGTAATAATGCCTATTGTGCCCCCTCCACAGTATGTAATGCCAATTATGCCCCCTTAATAGTAGTAATGCCCTTCGTGCCCTCTCCATAATAGTAATGCCCTATGTGCCCCCCCATATTAGTAATGCCCATTGTGCCCCCTTTGTAGTAGTAATGCCCTCTATGCCCCCTTTGTACTAGTAATTCCATTTGTGCCTCCTTTGCAGTAGTAATAACCTCTGTGCCCCCTCCATAGTAGAAATGCCCATTGTGCCCCCTTCACAGTAGTAAAGCCCTCTGTTCCCCCTCTGTGTTAAAAAATAAAAACACAGTACCTACTCACCTTGTCCCATTCCTGAAGCTCAGATGCAGCTCTCCCCTGCAGACACACTCTGCAGCACTGCGTGGGAGGAGCACAGACTGCAGGCTTCTCCCACACAGTCCGGCAGTGTGATCTGTGCCTACAGGCTGAATGGAGGAGCAGAGAGAAGTCTCTCTGCTTCATCATTCAGTGCAGGAGCGACGGAACGCGGAGAGCTAATGTCAGTGATGGAAGCATTTGTATTAATGGAAACGCTCATTGCTTCTGGGCTCTAACGCTGTGCTCACAGCGGGACGCCCCCCCTCCCCTCCTTAGCACACCACTGGGGCCACAATCGGGGACATTATTACTGGTCAATATGTTCAATGTGGTCAGTGTATAGAACTACATAAAGACCTGTGTAAATTTGATATTGTGGTAATTTTACTGACCTGTAGATTTTTGCCGCACAGTGAACATTGTGAAAAAAAAATGATAAAACTATGGTACAACTGTGTTTCTTTTTCCAATTCCGCCCTATTAATATTTTTTTACAGCTTTGTCATATTTAGTATTAAATGAAGCTATTAGAATGTACAACTTGTCTCACAAAAAGGAAAGTCCTCATAGGACTACCACAGGGTTAAAGCAAGGGTGAGATCCTGGTTCAAGCCGCAATACAGAGGTAGAGCCTTTAGATCACAGATCGGGAGTGAGAACTGCAGGTAATACCTGGACTTATTTTAACCCTTAGATTCTTAGCTTTAAAACAGGACCTGTCTCGTATCTCTAGCTGCTACACAGCCTGAGATTTAATCATTAGGGAAAATTAATGGCAATAAATGTAAAAATATGGCAACAACCTCCAGATGGCAATACCGCCCCCTCCCCCTTCCCTTAGCACACCACTGGGGCCACGATGGGGGACATTATTAAAGGGGAATTTCCATCTTAGACAATGGGGACATATCGCTAGGATATGCCCCCATTGTCTTATAGCTGTGGGTCCCACCGCTGGGATCTGCACCTTTATCGAGAACGGAGGGTGGAGCGCTGGGGAACTGAAGCAGTTCTGTGGTATCTCTCTCCGTGTTCTATTTTTGGGTGTGCGGATGGATCATGGATCCATTCAAGTTGAATTGGTCTGGATCCATCTACGGTCCACAATGCATGCAAAGGACACGTGAATGAGGCTTTCATAAGATAAAAAGTAGGACGAGTAGAATACAGCTGGGAATGGGCTGGACATTAAGAGTGAAAGTACACGTGGTGTGAAGGGATTAAGTCACCGATAAATCAGGGAAAAGGCAAATATCCAGGCTTGCTTTTATTTTTACAATGAAGCTGTCGAATTTCACACTAATACTTATATATTTCGATATGTACTTGTGCTACTGAATCCCTCTTCTATTGAAACGTGCGTGACAAAGATGTCTGCTGTTTCTGGTTACACATCCGTGTGAAAAGGAACGAAACCTGACGTGATGTTACATCTATTAAGCCACAGCATGGACTGTAGCTAATGTAAATCATATTGAATCGAAATGCAGCCAGATACTGTATAATCCACCAGATAACATTAGTATAAGTATTATAATCATTATGTATTTTAAAGTGCAAGGAGCTGTACATTTAAAAGGGGTATACATACAATTATAACACAAGAAAAGCACAAAAACAAGTACATTAAAGCGGCTCTGTCATCAGGATCAACCCTATTAAACCAGGCATATAGCCTGGTAGGGTGGATCTAGCTGTGTAAAATAATACGTTTGTATTTTTTCTAGGTAATGCCGTTTCGGAGAAATTTACACCTTTATTTTTATGCAAATGAGCCATAAGACGCCCCTGGTGCTCCAAACACGCCCAACCCCTATTATTGACAGCGCTAGGCTTCACGCCTATCGCTGACTTCTCACACCTGCGCACTGGTTCACTAGAACGGCGTGTGCACACCACAACTGGTGTAAAGGAGAGCTGGCATAGTTGCCCATAGCAACCAATCAGTTTGATCCTTTCATTTTCCAAAGTAGCTGTGAAAAATGAAAGCTGGAATCTTATTGGTTGCCAGGGGCAACTAAGCCAGTTCTGCTTTACACAAGTTGTGATAAATCTCCTCCCATGTCTTTTGCTGCTTGCCGGGCTGAGAAGATTAGCGCGCACACAGCGTTGACGTACCGTTATCACATGTGTACTGGCAAACAGGATGGGGCAGGGGGCCCATACTAAGAATTGCTATGGGGCCCTATGAGATCTGTGTGTGCCCCTGGTTCCACTCTATTGTAGGAGCAGAACAATGAAATAAATGGATGTAGTGTTTCCATCAAGGACCTCATTGCTATACCAGTTACCCCAATTGTCCCCCTACTCCCCTTCTCAAAGCACGACCAAGAACAGCGGTAGGGTGCCAGTAAAGATGGAAAGGTGCAATGTAAGTGAAGGTGCTGGGATATAATAAGTGCTTCTCCTTTAGAGTGACGGGGGGCAATTAACTGAACAATTGCCCACCCAGGTTGTACCACCCCTGATCCAAATACATTTTTATACCTATTTAGACTCTGGAGATTGGGGGTGATTTGTGCCAACTAGAATGTCATTTCCGAACTTTCTACCTAGATTTTTTTTCATATTAATTTACACTTCACAATTAATGTCCAGATTATATTAGGATTTAGATGCTATTTATTCCCGTCTAATTGTGAAAAAGTTAATCTTTTAATGGATGCTTAAAGTTTGCCTCGCACACGTAATTGCAAGGAGTAAATTGTTTCCTCTTTCAGCAGGAGGCGGTCAGTATTGGAAATACAGAGCTGTTATTTTACAGCACCGCAATGCTGCGCTAATTAGTATAATTATATCTGAGCGTTAATATCTCGTCATGTACCGTTAATGGAAGACAATTTTTGCTGCTATTGTAAGCTTAGAATACTCTTGTAACAACTGTACTTCAGAGAAAAAGGGAAAAACACAACGGAGGACACAGAAAGTGTTCTTACTCTGACAGATTTGGAGACTTCTCGTATCCATTAATATGAAAATATTATTTTATATGAAAGCCAACATTTCCAGCTTATAAAACATGGCAAACAGCTCATTTTCCCAGGGAAAGTTGTCCAAGTCAGCTCATTTGGATGTGGACCCACTGTGCCACTGATCAGATCTGGCTTGGGGCTACTCGTCAGGGTGTTATCTAATTGCCCCCCTAGTGTTAACACTTTAACCCCTATACAGGGATCTAGACTCCGGCTGCAGGGGAACTACCAGACTGCTACCTCTTGGAGTAGTCTCTGATCAGTGGCTGCTGACCCATGAGGCCAGGAGACGTGGAGGCCATAACCGTAGTCACGTACAAGCCGAGACTGGGGCATGAGAACCAGTAAACAGTTCAAAGGTCAGATCGGGCAGCACAAAGTCAATACGAGGAACAAGTGGAGGTCAGGTCAGGCAGCAAAGGGTAAAATCTAGTAAAACAGTGCCGGGGGCTTGGCCAGCACAGTGACATCTCATGTACAGAACTCTTATCTGATCTCTCAGTGTCAAGGTTGGGGTACACAGAAAAGGGAGATGTGATCCCTGAGCTCTCCCCAACCCCTGTCCCTGCCTAATTGCCTCCGTATCCTAGGCGACACGGCGACAACCACGAGGACTGCAATTACACTTACTAAGGTGCAGGGAAAAGGGAAAACAAACAGAGACGAACAAAACACAGAAAAATGGTCAACTAGCCGCGTCAGAAAACCAGAGAGAACGTAAGTACAAATCAGAAGACGGTAGAGAAGTCAGGTACGAGCCAAGGGTCAAAAACGAGCTGTCAGGATAAACACGATACAAGAGCCCAAGCAGGAATAGCAAGGATTTGCAAAAACCGGCAAAGAGCAGAGAGGAAGGTAGGTATTTATGCAGGAAGATATCCCACCCCCAGGTTCTGAATGGACCAGATTCAGAGAAGCCACTCAGCCCAGCACCTGAGTATTAACCCTAAGTAGAACAAACAAAAACATGAAGATGGGCGTTGGCTCCAAAACAACCCCACAGTGTGAACATGGTTAAAGGCAAGGCATAGGCACTAAACAGAAACACACAAAAACTCAGAATACCAAGCAAAGAATAGAAACCTATGTTCTCCGGTGACCAGACCTGACACTCAGGCTTGTGCACAAAACATCAGCGGAGCAGGGAGAGAAGCTTACATCACAGGTCATGTGACCCTGAGTGAAATCTGAGAAAGCAGCAGCTGTAGAAGCAGAAAGTGCATGGCAAAGCTGTTACATTTGATTAGTTAGAAATATACAAAGAACAAAAAAATAACGTAGACAGCCACTTTAAGATCAGAGCCAAAATACATAATAGAAGTAGCCAAGGGGCCAGCAGATTATTGTTTACCAGGCTAGAACCTTTTCTAAGTTGCCTTCCCAATGAATCATCTTGCAGAACCAAGGATCAAAATCAGAAGTACAGTGATCTAGAACTTTATAGCTGCTGTCTTAAGAAGAAACGGGTCATCAGAAAAGTTCATGCAGGGGGTTGGCTTGTGTTGTAGATTTGTAGCAGCTGGAGAAGGACAGGTTGGGCGTATAAATATATCAGAGGTCAGTACAGAGATCTCTCCCACGATCTATTTATCCCCAGGACTGTGACTGTGACGAGGGGCCATCCTCTGCGTCTGGAGGAAAGAAGGTTTGTACACAAACATAGAAGAGGATTCTTTACGGTAAGAGCAGTGAGACTATGGAACTCTCTGCCTGAGGAGGTGGTGATGGTAAGTTCACTAAAAGAGTTCAAGAGGGGCCTGGATGTATTTTTGGAGGGTAATAATATTACAGGTTATAGTTACTAGAGAGGGGTTGTTGATCCAGGGAGTTATTCTGATTGCCTGATTGGAGTCGGGAAGGAATTTTTTTCCCTAGTGGGGAAAACTGGCTTCTACCTCACAGGGTTTTTTTGCCTTCCTCTGGATCAACTTGTAGGAAAACAGGCCGAACTGGATGGACAGATGTCTTTTTTCGGCCTTATAAACTATGTTACTATGTTACTATGTTACCAATGTTTGTATTTTTTCTACATAACCAACAGATCTCTCATGCCTAAAGTTTTTTTTGTTTTGTGTTTTTTTTTGTCTTTTTATATATACTGGTCTCTTCTGTTTTGGTTTTTAAAGTAGCCACCAAGTTTTATTCCTTCTTTATTTTATTTTTCTACTCGGCATGTTTTTGAAAATTGTTTCTTTTTTTGTTTTTGTTTTTTTTTAAACCAGTTATGAAACAGAAAAAACATGGGGAGGAGGAGAAGGAGGAAGAAAACAGCCATGAGAAAGGCTCTGTTATCTTGTCAGCTGCAGTAATGAAGGCTCTTTAGGGCATCAGAGTAAACTGTTTATTAAAAAGCAGTAAAGAGGACCATGTCCATGACAGTTCTGAGATGGGGTTTGGTAGGGAAGACGTGTCTGACAGTTCCAATCAGGTTAGTCCACTATACTCTGGGTGTGAAGAAGGTACAGTCTTTTCCAAGTTGTAGAGCCAATGACCATAACTACACAAGGTTGTGTAGCTGTTCACCTGGGAATTATAAAGAAGGGGAATGGAGAAGGATGGGGGCGGGTGCAGACCAAAATCACCCAGAGGAGCCAAAGTAGCTAGAAAAAAGATTATATATGAAAGAGGGGAACACTCACTCGAAACAAATGAGAATGCTAAGCAATAGAGATGAGTGAACGTGCTCGAAACGAGCACTGTACCGCTCGGCTCCCCTGCGCTCGCAGGAGGACGGAAGCAGCTGCCTGCGCCCGTGCGAGCGCAGGGGAACCGAGCGGTACAGTGCTCGTTTCGAGCACGTTCGCTCATCTCTACTAAGCAACCATAATAGGTCTCCACCAGCCAAGGAACACTCAAAGAACAAGACTATAGAGCACAAGCCTTTGTGTATTCTGTATTAAAATGGGCAGGCAGAATTTGGATAATAGGTCGCCATGTGTCAAAAAAAACTCGAGATTCCTTTTGTAAAGAAGGGTCTACCCAATGGAATGGCAAAAATCAGTCAGAGGTTGGCAGGATGGTCTTGGGGGGCAGCCATAAAAACATAAAATAGGATCAATTTTTATACTCAGGGGACAGGGATGTTGGTGTTGGTAACTGGCCAAAAAGAGTCCAGCCAGGCATTAAGGGAATTTGTTGAGTAGTAGGCGCATGGATAAATAGTAAAATCCTGTTCTAAACGGACCAAGTGACTGGTCAGGTCCCCAAGCAGTGTCAGCTATGTCTGCCCCATGCCTGGAACAAGCCATGGCTGTGGGCTATGTTCAAAAACATCTCCACATAGAATAGTATTTCAGCTGACACCTGGCCGCAATGACTGGGGTAGGAAATAAATCTGATCCCAATAATTTCTTCCCACAGATGCCACAGTCAATAGCAATCGCAGCATCTGAGTGGTTAGACAGAGGTAATGGGCTTCTTCTGTCCTCTCATCAGAACCCCTGCAGCGAATTTGCAGAGCTCCAATTACTTTGTATGACAGCCTGTGGCCTTGTGAAGACTCCAAGGCCTGCCACAGTAAGATGCCTGTTAAGCCTGCCTGCAGCAGGAGTGAAAATGTAATCGTGCTTGGCCCTGTCAATCAGAGTGCACAGAACGCAGCAGTTGCAGAGAGAGCAAATCCTCTACGCACAATGGTAACGCCCCCGTTGCTCCTTTGTATATAGTAAAACATCATTTTTCTCAGTAATGTGGACAAATATGAACATGGGATCAACACAGATGTCTTCAGCTGCCAAGTGCACATGTAACAGGTCAGCCAGTGTCATAGGTACAAAACTGCTGACAGATGACCTTTAACATACCACTCTAATCTATTATGCTGTCATCATGGAGTAAATGAGTCTTTGACTGGGAACCTCTCCTACCCACCATGGGAGGGTCGCATCATGTTGTTTTGGAAATCTCCCACAATGCCATAGGGTTGTATGTGGTTAAAAAGTGGGTTTTATCCAAAAACAGCTTCATTCTTGGGTCGTGTCTGGTATTGCAGCTCATCTTCATTACCCAGAAACACAAGTCATATATATACAGGGCCGTATTTAGGGTTCATGCTGCCCTAGGCACTCTCTGTGATGACGCCCCCCCAACGTGACCCATTCCCCCATGCCCCCAAATAGTAGCATTGTAGCCTCTCCTCAGCCCCCCCACCCCATAGTAACCCCCTCACCCCACAGTAGCATAGTAGCCTCTCCTCAGTCCCCCACCCCCACCCCATAGTAGCCTCCTCCCCCCACAGTAGCATAGTAGCCTCTCCTTAGAACCCCCCACCCCATAGTAGCCTCTTCTCACCCCTCCACCTCATAGTAGCCTCTCCTCGTTACCCCACCCCCCATAGTAGCCCCCTCGCCCCCATAGTAGCCTCCTCCCCCCACAGTAGCATAGTAGTCTCTCCTCAGTAGCCCCCCAACCCCATAGTAGCCTTGTTACCCCACCCCCCATAGTAGCCTCCTCCTGGACTTATTACAGTGACCTATCCTCCCCCCCCAACCCCCTGGATACTGAAAATGGTCCTCTGCCAAGCCAAATAACCCCCGCCCAACTACCCCACCATCCCCATACACCCAACTACCCTCCGTCTGTAATTCCCCCCCCCCCCACCTGCCGCTGGTGCACCTAGCTTTTCTGATGCCCAAGGCAAATATTGAAACGCCCCCCCCATGCAAATTCTCAACCTAATCCCTTCCCTCCAGTCCTACTGTTAAAGGGTTTGTCCTCTTTTTACTACTAATGACCTATCCTTACGATAGGTCATCAATATCAGATCGGCTGGGGTCCTCCGGCACCCTGACGATCAGCTGTTTGAAGAGAGAGCAGAGCTCATATGAGAGCTGCTTTCTCTGCTCTGTTCACCTGCTTGTCATAGAATTTGCAGTGAAGAGCAGTAAACAGAGCAGAGAAAGCAGCGCTCGTACAAAAAAAAAAAAAGACCACCCCTTCAAAGACAGACTTGGAAAACATTTCATACAGCGCTACAGAGCATACAGGGTCATACAGCGCCACTTATGTACCTCATCCAGTGACTTCTCTTCTCTGATGACGTTTTCTTTCCTCTTCTTCGTTCAGACCAGACCGCCATGGTGACTTCTTTCAACTGTGTCTCGTCTCTGAAGAGTTCAACAAACAGACATCTTACTTTCCTACTTTTCCATCATCCTCTCACCTTCTCCACATCTCACCCTGCCCACCCCCCATACTATACTACAGAAACAGCCCCCCTGAAAATACTGGCACCACACAGAAAAACAGTACCCCCCTTACCTTTCAGATCAGATCCCCATATCAAACCCCAGATGAGACCCCCCATCTCCAGA
Source organism: Rhinella marina (assembly GCA_900303285.1). NCBI lineage: Eukaryota > Metazoa > Chordata > Amphibia > Anura > Bufonidae > Rhinella > Rhinella marina. Next base: position 3,691 of record ONZH01016139.1, on the reverse strand, counting down.
CCCCCATTAGACCTCCTAACTCCCATATCTGACCCTCATTAGACCTCCAAAGCCCCAATCAGACCCTCATTAGACCCCCAGACCCCCTATCAGATCCTCATTAGACCTCCAGACCCCCTATCAGACCCTCATTAGGCCTCCAGACCCCCAATCAGACCCTCATTAGACCCCCAGACCCCCTATCAGATCCTCATTAGACCTCCAGACCCTCAATCAGACCCCTCTAGACCCCCAGTCAGACACTTCAGGCCCCTAAACAGACCTCCTTCAGACCCCTAATTAGATCCCCAATCATACCCCCCTCCCTTCTGGCCCCATATCATACTCTTGTGGCCCCCATATAGAACTCTCCTTCTGGGGCCCATTTCAGCCCCCCCCCCCCTTTCTGGCCCCATGCCAGAACTCCATTTTCTGTCCCACCATTTCAGATCCCCCCCATTCTGTCCCACCATTTCAGATCCCCCCCATTCTGTCCCACCATTTCAGAACCCCCCATTCTGTCCCACCATTTCAGACCCCCCCATTCTGTCCCACCATTTCAGACCCCCCCATTCTGTCCCACCATTTCAGATCCCCCCCACTCTGTCCCACCATTTCAGACCCCCCCATTCTGTCCCACCATTTCAGATCCCCCCCCCCACTCTGTCCCCCCCCCCATTCTGTCCCACCTTTTCAGATCCCTTTTTGGCCCCCACTTCAGACCTCAGATCAGACAAGAAAAAAAAAAAAAAAAACTTACCTCCGCTGGCTGTGTCCCCGCTCTCTCCTCTTCCACGGGCCTGCGCTGAAGTCACCTGACCTCCTGCAGTGTCATGTCAGAGGGCACTCTGTACGTCCTGACGCTGCAGGCAGTCAGGACACAGCAGCTCCGGCCTCAGGAAGATCAAGCAGGAGGAGGGGTAAGTACTGTACAGCGCTACCAGCGCTTCACTCCCCCTCCTCCTGCAGGCTAGTGAGCGCTTCGCCGATACCCTGGGCCACCTGACAGCAGCACACCCCCCATCCACACACCCCCACCCCGGCGGAAATAATAGTAATAAAAAAAAAAATCCAGGATGTTTTTTTGGGTTTTTTTTACAATCGTTATATTCTTCCGGCTGGGTGCCTCCCCCCGCAACCTGCCACCCTAGGCACCGTGCCCCCGGCGCCTAGTTGCTAATACGGCCCTGCATATATAGTTACACAGGTGTCTTTTTTTTTTTTTCCTTCAACTAAGATCAATATGCTCTGCATAAAAAAGTAACTCAGCAAAAGAAAAAAAAGTGCTTCTCGAGCTAAAACAGCAAATAAAGTCAGTACATTTTCAATTGTAAAGTAACGTAAGTGGTAATCAAAGAAATCCATCTAAATGTTCTCTAGCAAAAAAAAAAAAATTAAAAGCAAAAACCTTCAGTGCTACAAATAAACACATTACACAACACTTCAAATGTTCAAGCAGTTCTGAAGCTTATCAAGGTAAAAGCAATTTTAAAGGTATTAAATAAATATAATACAGTACAATATCCATTTGGTGAGATGTAATAATATACAAGGTAAGTGACACTTTTTCTGAGCTGGAAGATCAACCAGGTTAATATATTTTCAAGAAAAGCCTCATTAGCGATAAAGCCATAATGTATATACACGACCCAAAGCTGCACTTTAGTTCTGAAAAACAAAAAAATTGTATCTTTATTGTATTATTACTTTTGCTTACATCAACTGCATTTCTCTTTACGTCTCCGTTCATACTGCTGTTTTTCACAGTTTACGTTCTATAGTTCACTGAGGTTTATCACCGGTGTCCATTATTCTTCCATCTCCCTTGTCCCTGAAATTTGATTTTTATTTTTTTTTATTTTTGTTAACCATGAATGTTTCAAATCGTATAAACTCGTAATCAAGGGGCATTACAGATATAACAGCTTAGCGGCCCACCACCACTATTTAAGGCTCCTCATGCTCCTGTTAGAAGTTACAGGGCATGTGCCTGGGTGCCCAAAAGACCCTGGAGGAGATTTGCACCACTATTCTGGCATAAATACTAAATTTTACTACTGATGACGTGTCCTCAGGATATGTCATCAGTATCTGATTGGTGGGGATCCGACACCCGGGACCCCCGCCGATCAGCTGTTCGAGAAGGCACTGGCACTCCCGTGATGCCCTTGGCCTTCTCGCAGCTTTTTCTAGGTCAGGGGTTGTGCTAAGTACATGTGCTGTCTTTGCAGACTGGGCATAGAGTTGTGGAAAGCACGTGGATGACTTCCCTGTGCTTTCCGCATCTATGTGTCCGTTCCGCAAAGATACTACATGTCCTATACTTGTCTGCAAAATGCGGCCTACGGACCCATTGAAGTCTATGGGTTCCCCCAAAAAATGCAGATGCCACATGGACTGCATCCATATTTTGCGGATCACAAAACAGGTACTGTCATGTGTAACTGACATGCAGATCAGCACGGGATTCAAATTGACTGCAGCTAAAAGCATTGTTATGCCCCTTTCACACGAACGATACGGATTGGCTCAGGTTGCATTCAGTGAAACTCGCACCATTTTGCAAGCAAGTTCAGTCAGTTTTGTCTGCGATTGCGTTCAGTTGTTCAGTTTTTTCCCGCACGGGTGCAATGTGATTTGATGCATTTTTCAGGCGCGTGAAAAAAACTGAAGGTTTACAAATAACACTTCCTAGCAACCATCAATGAAAAACGCATTGCACCCGGAATGAATCTAAATACGTTTTTCACTGAAGCCCCATTCACTTCTATGGGGCCAGGGCTGTGTAAAAAAACGCAGAATATAGAACATGCTGTGATTCTCACGCAACGCAGAACCGATGCGTGAAAAAAAAACGCTCATGTACACAGACCCACTGAAATAAATAAATCAGGATTCAGTGCGGTTGCTATGCGTTCATGTCACGCATCGCTCCTGCGCGGAAAACTCACTCGTGTAAAAGGGGCCTTAGGATGAGCCCGAAGTCAAACTGGTTAGTTGACACTCATTGTCCGTTGCACCTGCTGCAGGACTTTCTGTGATCAACTTATTTTTGGGGGATCAACCCCTTTAACTACAGTTTTTTTCTTACACTCATAACATTTAATTTCTTTAGGAATTCTAAAAAAAACTCTTACGGTCAAGTTCACCTTGTTGTTTTCTTCCTCATGAATATTTTCCTGGAAAATCTTACATAAAGCGTTGAAGAACATGAATCTGTACAGTCTCTACCATTGGGTTATAATTGTACTTCACAAAGTAAACCTGAAGTGATGTTTTTTCTATAGAAAGGTGTCTTCGATAAATGGAATATCCAATGTCCTTGAACATGAAATGTCAAGAGCAGCGATGGCGGCAGCAATTGTGACTCTAGTTCCAGCTCTTTTCTTTGTTTGGACATGTATGGGCAGATGATTCCTTTGTGTCCTCTAATATTGGCCAGGAAAGTCTTGGTGTATTACAAAAAATTATTGTTACTTTTTCACAAAGCATGACATTTTACAAATAGGAAAAAAACACGCACCAATATGATCGGGAAGTTCTGAGCCTCAGGTGAACCTCTAATGAATTGGTAAAACCTGAGTGAGTGCTCCTTACTGGTGTGAGAAAAAACTGATGAAGTACAATATTTATCTTTTATTTTACATATTGTATGCAATTTTATTGCATATTTTGCTGTAAGTTTTTCCTCCATATTTGTTCGTTTTTTATT
>ONZH01016138.1:0-41382 GCA_900303285.1 Rhinella marina | reverse complement strand
GATCTGCCGAATATATTAGGATTTCTTGGTCTTTTTCTTCACTCCTAAAAAACAGATTAGGCACAATCCCCACCAAATTAAGCATTTTGGAAAAACAACAGGCTTCCTTGACGTTCATTAATTCGGGCTGCAAAATAAAACTCACAAAATCTTTAGTTTGCAAACAAACAAAATGAAAAATAATGTGCACATAATATCAAATGTAAGAATAAGCTCATCTATTTACCACGTGGATTTTCTTTTGACTCAATTCTAATTTTTTTCCTTTCCTGGATATTATTATCGATACCTTAACCTTAAATTCTTATAGAAAATCTACTTTCAAAAGAAACAGACATTATCCATACTTCCTCTTTCTTCACGAACCGCAAAGTCTGGGAAAGAAGCCAAGCATACTCAAGCAAATCAAAAAGTTTTGAAACTTAATAATTAATAAACACTTAATATTTTTTTTCCTTTAAAGATAGGGTTTTTTCCTAATCACTAATAGCAGCAGTATATACTGACACATCTTCTTTCAAATACTACCACATCTGCCAAAACAATATCTGAAATGGGAACTACTGCAATTCTATGTTATCAAATAATCAGATTCTGATAACAATCTGATTCTTCTCGGTTCATCCTCCTCTTCTATAGAAATTATACATTTATGACTATCGGGGACCCCACAAGAGACGGAAGACAAAGAAAATGCTGTTTAAGTCCCTCTCAAAGCAGCAGCCAGTACTTCCTCTTTTTTCACTCCACTCATGTTTAACTCTTTCCTTTGCTTTTTTTTTTTTAAAGTAAAAACATATATACATATATATACATACATATATGTGTTCCCTTCCCAATTCTTTCTCCATCATTCTCTTTATGCCACCTTTGAACCACTGCTTCTCTCTGTGGAACTTTCCAGATTTCAACCATCTAGCTTTCCAGATTTCTCATCTCTTGACATGCCTGCTCTTTTGAATATTCTGCTTATATCTCTCACTGCCCCTCCTCCTCTTCTGCCTCTCTATGATATCCACTGCAGTCACCTCCCTCCTTGAGGGGCGCCCCTCTTTCAGAGCCTTTGACTGCCTGATCCCCATTGGAGAAGAATGGATCCGTCCCTTCTCCAATTGGACACACACACACACCTTTTGTGTTGTCCCACTACACTACAAATGAATCCAATGACTCACACGCGAATCCAATGATTCACGTACCCCCAGTTGCTTAAACCACGCACAGCGTAACCAACTGGGCACCAATCTGCTCACACGATGCACAAAGCAAAAATAAAGATACAGGTTGGCCTACAGGATCCCTGTGGACCTCACAGAGAGGTGGGCTCTTTAAATACTAACTAAATATGCAAGCATTGAAATCTCTTTCTTGATATTCTAACTTCCTCTTTTTTTCCAGTTCCGTAACCCCTTCACGACCGCCATACGGCTATATACGTCCTATCTGCACATGCCCCGTGCAGATAGCACGTATATAGACGTGTAGGCGGCCCTTTAATCCCAGCGCTGATCAGCGCTGGAATTAAAGCTCCTGCTCCTGCAATCAAGCAGGAGCAGGTCGGGTCCCGGCTCACAGACAGAGCGGGGACCCTGAGGAGAAAACAGGAGCTGTTTATTACCGCTTCTGTCTTCTCCTAAGCCGGAGGAGAGACTTACCTCCTCAGCGGCGCAGCAGGAAAGAAGCGGCAGCGCCGCTTCCTGTGTTAGACCCGGCGGTCACGTGACCGTCGGCTGTCTCGGGGCCAGAGCAGTGCTGCAGGGTCTAAGGAGACCCTGATCAGCTCTGCCTGTGTGTAATGAGCCCCCAGGGGGCTGTTTTCCCCTGTAACTGGGGCTCCTGTGGATGCCCCAGTTACAGTGGAAACAGTGGGAAAAAAAAGTGTAAAAAAAAGAAAAAAAAAAAAGTCAGTCCTCCAGAGGTCTTTTAATGACCTCCTGGGGGACATATTAGTTGTCAAAAATAAATTAATATATAAGTAAAAAAATAAATAAAAAACAAACAAAAAAGTGTAAAAAAAAAAATTAAACATGCAGTCGCCAATAGAAACAGTCACCATAGTCGCCCCGTCAAATAAAATCTATACATGCTATATATCAAAATGATCGTCATCAAATAGGGAACCCATTGCAATAATTAATTTGTGCGTCAGTTTTAATATTTAAAAAAAAAAATCTATAATTAAAAAAAAATCCTTTTTTTTAATAAGAATTAGCGGTTTTTGTCTAAATTAAACCTAAAAAAATATAAAATATCTTTAAAAAAACCATTCTAATAATAAGTCCTAAGTGTCAAGTAAAAAAAATAGCAAAAATTATTTTCGTATTCAAACGAAAAAAAAAATTAGGGTCACTAAGCCACCATGTGCCCAAAACACAAAAAGTTGCCTGGACATTCAGGCCTTTTATAGGTCCGGTCATGAAAGGGTTAATTTCTATCACGGCATATTATAAAACACAGGCAATCTCCGTCACTCTCATCATACACCTAGGTTTCAGGCACACCATTCACTCCTACCACAGACAAGGAGGTGTTCTTTTAAAATCTCAAAGATTCCGAAAAGGACAATACTCGAACAGTGGTCATGAAAAGTAGGAAGGCACAAAGTAAGAAAAATATCTTACCTGTGTATTTGAAGGTGCAGTTCCCAGTTGCCATAATGACCAAAGCTCTTCCACAATCGTCCCCTTGGATATCTGATGGATTTTTCCCGTTTCGGCACCACATGTTAATGTAATTTAGGATAAGTCCCAAATTAGACTTAATACTCAGTTGTCTGTGGTGTTGAAATAATGTTAAATTTCCCCCTTCATGGTAAGAGGGTGCGGCCACAGCACAAGAAATGCACATCCAGTCTCATTGCTGATCATGCAGATCTCTCCTGGTTACACCCAGGGAGCTAATTTTATTAGAAATACATGATGGTGTAATCACACACCCCTTTGTCATCAATTTTAATATGTCCAATCACAATCATACAAGTTTACATTGAACAACAAATCAGAAGAGTGATAATGGCAGCCAATGGGATACACATTACTTCATTAATTTGGGCAATTCCATATGCATATATTAACTTCTGCTAAGTTCCTGTTTTCCTACAGACATATCAAGTGATTATGAGTCATTTTTATTTTTAAGCATATGTGACATCTAATGGAGCTTAGAGATTATAAGATATAAGATATATGTCTATAAGGTGATGGAGACCACCTAATAATGAAATATACAACCCTAGCACAATTGTGTTCACCAACTAACTAAATTTCTTTAACAATTATGAGTAGAGAAGTTTACTTGCCACACCCCATAAAATGGCTATAGGTCACACACAGAATTAGCAGACAAATAATAATAAAAAAAAAATAAAGAACCCCATACACATAAAAACAGTGTCAGCTTCCTCTTCCACCTATACCAGCATATCCACAGCCTCCTCAACTTCCATATCTCAACTTGGAACTCTACCTTGTTCAAGATTTTTATTTTTACGTATTTTAAGTCATTTCCCAATACACATTTGTTTTCATTGCAATTCTACTGCTCTTACCCCCATTTTGGATCATTTTGCTTCCCTCTAGCCCGTTATATGACTTATTTACCACCATTTTTCATCCCCAAAGTTCAAATCCCCATTAACCTCAATGGGGTTCAGTGTTCGGGGTCACGTTCGGGTCAAGTTCGGAACCCAAAATGAACTTTGAAACAAAGTTCGTCCGAACCTATCAAACCCAAACATCCTCTGGTACGCTCATCGCTACTCAGTACCTTATGTCTCTCTTAGTTTTTACTCAGCTTGTTTCTGACATTGCTTTTGGATGCTCTTTTGGTTTTAATGTTTCATCTCTCTGATTCTGACCCAAGCTAGTACGACTACTTGACCTGTCCACTCCATCTGCCATCACCTACCTGGTGAATGTAAGATAGATTCCATTCCATCCACAGGAACCACTCAGGGTTATTTAGTTGGGTTACTCATAGTGGGATAGCTCTTATTAGGGCAACCATTCCACTGTAGGCAGGACCATGTAGTGGTAGAAGTGTTAGTCCCCATTCACATGACCGTATGAATGGGGCCGTATCTATCCGCAAAATTGCGCATTTTGCACGGACAAGTATAGGCATTTTCAATGGGGCCGCACGGCGTGTGTTCGCTGCGGAACACATGCCGGGCGGCCCCCGTATATTTGCGGGTCCGCAGTAATATGGGCCCACAAATATACGTTCATGTGAATGGACCCCCAGAGCAAGTTCACCAGCTCTTGTTGAGCTGGGTAGCGGCTAGTCTTGCAGTGGTGGCAGTAGTGTCCTATCAGTTCCGCTACACATACATGCATATGTAGCAGAAATATTCTAGCTTTTAAGCAGTGGATGAAATTGCTGTTGCAAAAGTAAAATGGCTCTTTAGTTGCATTTATTCATACCATGCCAAATATGGAATCTCTCATTTATATTTTACATCAGATGAATACAGTCTTCTATGATCATGCTACTGTTAAAATTCTATTCTGATTAACAAATAATTCCAAGGACAAATTTACTTAGTAGAAAATATTTTATTTACCATTGTAAAACGCTGAGTAAATTGTACACAATTGTGCTGCCAGCAAAATCAGACTCCAAGCTGTCTTATTACATTGCTATATCACAATTAAATTAAACACAAATGCTTTTAGCATCACATAATGACTAATTTTCAGATGGTTTCACCCACATTTTTCCTAAAGTTCATGACTTATGTATGATCAGTAAAGCCACACACAGACATAGATACGGTTAGGGGCATCTGCATCCTCCACAGCATCACATTCTAATCTGCCAAACAGGCTTCACAGTTCAACACTATAAACGCAAATCTCGGAAACCAGGCATAGCACACAGCCAGGGGGAAACCCACAAATGCATAGACTTTTTAAATTACCCAAAGGGGATCGAATCTTCAGGAAGAACTGGCAATATATCCCAGCTAAAAACACATCAATGCTAAAGGATTTATCAAAGACAAATGCAGATACTGAAGAGTCAGACAGTTGGAACTCAATGAAACCTTCTGCATGTTTACACAAAATGGTAGTGCCTAAGGACATTCTGTTCCTAGACAATAGTACTGGGAATTAACAAAGTCTGGAGGAGCAAATACAGCAGCTTTGGTAGGCAACAAGTTCACAAGCTTGAAAGGTACAATAAATCTGAAAAAAGAAGCTTTAAGTAGAAATATAAGTAATGCAAAGGATTAAGGATCCTTAGAAGTCACATTTTCTACAAAGGTTTTTGTTTTTAAACAATGTTGGCTATTAAAATTGCATATAATCCTAATTATAAATAAGTCTTTTTCAAAACCTAGTTTTATTCAATGTTATAATGGCATTACAGTTTCTGCATTGTGTCCAAACACAATCACGGAAAAAAAAAAGTGGTCTAAAATGGCAGAGAGGTGCTCAAACCCCATATGCTGTTGCGCATATCAAACCGGGGAAGCAAATCCTGCACATGTGATCCTTTGCTAACAGCAATCCCCAGCAAAAATGCATACAATGGAGGATGCCTGCAGCAGACGACATGTACCACAAAAACATCCTACACAAGGTAACCAATTGTGCGGATGTGACAAACTATATAATCAAACAAATCACAGAAAAAGGTGCACTGCAACGGTAAATTCAATTGATAATACATGGCTAAACTCTCACGCTGATGTTAAAATGAGACTTTTGCAAATATATTCTTATTGACGCGGTGTTCGGGCTCCGGTATGTTCTTGATATAAGAATACATTGGAGAAAGTCTCATTTTAACATCATTGTGAGGGTTTAGCCATATATTATCAATTGCATTTACCGTCGCAGTGCTCCTTTTTCCGTGATTTGTTCTGCATTGTGTCCAAATAAAAAATATTAAGAAAAGTAACTTGGGCATGTTTTATGGACCTTTGGAGACACACTAGTTCAGACGCCATCCAGCTCCATACCACTAACCACCAACAGTATGTAACATGCCTTGTTGCTCCTATAAGCTCTATTATGTTGTACTAAGCAAGCCCAGCGAGTCGTTCTGATTTATTCTTTATTATATATACTGCCATATAACTTATAAGTATATATCTACACAATGTGGTATTGATCTATATACCCCGCTTATTCATCATGCTTTGAGATTTACTTATCGACACATGAACTTGTGATAGATTTCTAATATAACTGTACTATCAGTTTCTAGCTTATATGATAGCCATACCTTAATTCCTATTATTGATGTGCTATATTATCTATGTGACTTTACAGGTAGCCATCAAAAATTCCAGTACTCACTTGATAGCCCTCTGGATCTATATAGATTCTATTACTTGAATATACTGACCTGTTTATTTACTTCCACTTACCTATTGGCATATACAGTGTCTTGCGAAAGTATTTGGCCCCCTGGAACTTTTCAACTTTTTGTCACATTTCAGGCTTCAAACAAAAAGATATAACATTTTAAATTTTTGGTGAAGAATCAACAACAAGTGGGTCACAATTGTGAAGTGGAACGAAATTTATTGGATCATTTAAACTTTTTTTGTAATAATAAAACTGAAAAGTGGTGCATGCAAAATTATTCGGCCCCCTTGCATTAATACTTTGTTGCACCACCTTTTGCTGCGATTACAGCTGCAAATCGCTTGGGGTATGTCTCTATCAGTTTTGCACATCTAGAGACTGAAATTCTTGCCCATTCTTCCTTGCAAAACAGCTCGAGCTCTTTGAGGTTGGATGGAGAGCGTTTGTGAACAACAGTTTTCAGCTCTTTCCACATATTCTTAATTGGATTCAGGTCTGGACTTTGACTTGGCCATTCTAAGACCTGGATACGTTTATTTTTGAACCATTCCATTGTAGATTTTTCTTTAATTTTGGGATCATTGTCTTGTTGGAAGATAAATCTCCGTCCTAGTCTCAGGTCTTTTGCAGTCTCCAACAGGTTTTCATCCAGAATGGTCCTGTATTTGGCTCCATCCATCTTCCCATCAATTTTAACCATTTTCCCTGTCTCTGCTTATGAAAAGCAGGCCCAAACTATGATGCTGCCACCACCATGTTTGACATTGGGGATGGTGTGTTCAGGGTGATGAGCTGTGTTGCTTTGCCAAACATATCATTTTGCATTGTTTCCAAAAAGTTGGATTTTGGTTTCATCTGACCAGAGCATCTTCTTCCACATGTTTGGTGTGTCTCCCAGGTGGCTTGTGGCAAACTGTAAACAAGACTTTTTATGGATATCTTTGAGAAATGGCTTTCTTCTTGCCACTCTTCCATAAAGGCCAGATTTGTGAAGTCTTCGACTGATTGTTGTCCTATGGACAGACTCTCCCACCTCAGCTGTAGATCTCTGCAGTTCATCCAGAGTGATCATGGGCCTCTTGGCTGCATCTCTGATCAGTCTTCTCCTTGTTTGAGATGAAAGTTTAGAGGGGCGGCCGGGTCTTGGTAGATTTGCAGTGGTCTGATACTCCTTCCATTTCAATATGATCGCTTGCACAGTGCTCCTTGGAATGTTTAAAGCTTGGGAAATCTTTTGGTATCCAAATCCAGCTTTAAACTTCTCCACAACAGTATCACGGACCTACCTGATGTGTTCCTTGGTCTTCATGATGCTCGCTGTGCTTTAAACAGAACCCTGAGACTATCACAGAGCAGGTGCATTTATACGGAGACATGATTACACACAGGTGGATTCTATTTATCTTCATCAGTCATTTAGGACAATATTGGATCATTCAGAGATCCTCAATGAACTTCTGGGGTGAGCTTTCTGAATTGAAAGTAAATGGGCCGAATACTTTTGCATGCCCCACTTTTCAGTTTTATTATTACAAAAAGAGTTTAAATGATCCAATAAATTTTGTTCCACTTCAAAATTGTGACCCACTTGTTGTTGAATTTAAAATGTTATATCTTTTTGTTTGAAGTCTGAAATGTGGCAAAAGGTTGAAAAGTTCCAGGGGTCGAATACTTTCGCAAGGCACTGTATATATATTGTGACAGGACCAGGGGAAAAGTCTTTGAGGGAGTCTATATTTACCCTAGGTTCCTGTCTTACACAATCTGAGCAGCCAGGAAAAGTGTGGCAGCAAGTAAAATGTTCACTTGCTGTGGGTTTGTCACAAAACCTGGTATGAAAGGGCCTGGCTGCTGGAGTATGGAGAAGTTGGGTGGGTCCTTACTCCACTAAGCCACTTCAGGTTTTCGATGTTACCGTGACTAATTACCTGCAAACCTGAGGTGTGTATAAAAAGCCAGCAGGCACACAAGATAATGCCTCTGGACCTGGGAACAAGTGCTGTTGTGAGGTACTGAGAATTGTGACTTTTTGTGATTTGGGAAGCTGTGCAGTAGGCACAGTTTCCTGGCTAGATAAGGGAAATTTTCCTGTTTAGTTAGGGCCGGACGGCCAAGGATTTATTTTGTATTTGTTTTATTTTCTTGATTTTTGCCAATAAAACTGGTTGTGGCCAGTCACACCAAACTTGCTGTCTGGACTTTGGATCATTTGTGTGTCAAAGTGCTCCATCTATCCCAGGAGACGGCGATCCCTGAGCTAATCCCGCTACAAATGGTGGAGGATGCGGGCACAAAAATCCAGCAAAGTTTGATGTCGTGGGTGAAGTCTGCTGCTATTGTAAGACCCAATCTTGCAGCTATGGAGGACGTTATAAAACAGCTGATCCATGCTAATATTCAGCTGCAACAAGCAAATGCAAACCAGCAACAAACTAATGCTACCCAGCAGGAAACAAACCGACTGCTCATAGAATCTACGCAAGCGGCCTGCAAAGAGCAGCAGATAATGAATCAACACCTGGTGAAGCAGATTGAGATGGTGACTGAAAGATCTCAAGTCCGGACAGAGACCGTCTCAGTAAGGAAGAAAGTGCAAGCTTCTTTACAAAAGATGACCCCTGAGGATGATGTGGAAACCTTCCTGACCATCTTTGAGAGAGCTGAAGAGAAAGAGCATCTTCCAGCTGACCAATGGGCGGATACCGTTGTGCCATTCCTCGGTGGGGAGCCTCAAAAAGCCTATTTTGACTTAAGTGAGCAGGATGCCAGACAGTATCCTAAACTGAAAGGAGAAATTCTTGCAAGCCTGGGAGTTACTCCAGCCGTCAGAGCCCAGCGAGTGCACACCTGGACTTTTCAACTGGACAAACCGGTGAGGTCACAGATGTATGACCTGTCTCATTTGGCTAAAAAATGGCTGCAGCCTGAAGTCTCTACAGCCGCTCAAGTGGTGGAAAGAGTGATCCTGGACAGATTTGTGCGAGCACTGCCAGTCAGGATACAGGGCTGTGTGGGACAAGCTGAGCCAAGTGATGCTAATCAACTAGTGGCGTTGGTGGAACGGTACCAGAACACCGAGGAGCATCTCCAAGGCCTATCTACTGTGCGACCCACCCCAAGGAACCAGAAGACCTTTGAGTGTGGTAAGACTGTTCCTAATGTAAAGGGGATGAAAGAAGCCATAAGGTAGCCACTGGGACAGATTCTTTTGCCAGGCCAGATAGCCCTAGACAGCTGTTAAGGGCCAAGAACATTGTTTGCTGGCGCTGTCAAGGACTGGGTCATGTGGCGGCCAACTGTCCACTTGTAGATGAGCCAATGGAGTGTGATAGTGTGCGGAAAAAGTCACTGTTTGCTGGCCCCGCCTACTCTGCCTCACTAACTCCAGCGGCACAGAGACAAACTTGCCATGTGATGGTCAAAGGACATTCTGTTGATGCCCTGTTGGACTCTGGTAGTCTGGTGATGCTGGTCAATGCCAGCTTAGTGGACACTAAAAAGCTGCAAAATAAACTGATGTGTGTGATCTGCATACATGGGGATACAAAAGATTACCCCACAGCTATGTTGTCTTTCCAAACTCAATGTGGGACTATGATTCATGAAGTGGGAGTTGTAGAAACTTTAATGCATAGTGTCATTTTTGGATGCGATTTTCCTTCGTTTTGGCAAATGTAGGAAATGCATGAAAGGGGTCTGAATAATGTGTCTGCTATAAACCCTCTACCTTTAAGTGACATTGAACCTGTACAAGCTGTAGGGGTGACCAGGAGTGAAACAAAGAATTCTCTCTTAGAGGTGTTTGCAGGTGATGTCGAGGAGGACCCTGATGACGTTGATCTTCCTGATTTACCAGTCCCCAATGATAATTTTAGGACTGCCCAACTCCAGGATCCTACCTTAACGCATGCACGGGAAAGTGTAAAGGTTATTAATGGGGTACCCCAGGAACCTGGAGTTGACAAAATATTTCCCCATTTTGCAGTGGAGAATAATCTACTGTATCGGATTAATGAGGTGGGTGGACAAGTTGTTGAACAGCTAGTAGTACCTAGGTCACACCGAAAAAAGGTGATGGATCTAGCCCACTCACATGTGCTAGGGGGACATTTGGCATATAAAAAAACAAAAGACCGTATCTTGCAGAGGTTTTATTGGCCAGGGGTACATAAAGAGGTGAGAGACTATTGTGAATCTTGCCCAAAGTGTCAGTTACATAACCCTGTGCCAAACTTTAGGAGTCCCTTGGTGCCCCTACCAATTACTGAAACCCCTTTTGAGAGGATTGCAATGGACCTGGTTGGACCTCTTGTTAAGTCTGCTAGAGGTCACCAGCATATTCTTGTAGGCATTGATTATGTGACACACTATCCAGAAGCAATCCCTCTAAGGAGAACTTCAGCTAAGCTCATAGCCAAGGAGTTGTTCCATATGTTTACTCGGACAGGAATCCCCAAAGAGATCCTGACCGACCAAGGGACACCCTTCATGTAAACTGCTGAAAATCACTCACCTGAGAACCTCAGTATATCACCCACAAACAGATGGTTTAATGGAGAGGTTTAACAAGACCTTAAAGGGGATGCTTAACCACTTAACCACTCCGGGCCATTTACCCCCTTCCTGACCAGGTCTAATTTTGCAAATCTGACATGTGTCACTTCATGTGGTAATAACTTTGGAACGCTTTTACTTATCCAAGCCATTCATAGATTGTTTTCTTGTGACACATTGTACTTTGTGTTAATGGTAAATTTGAGTCAATATATTTTACCTTTATTTATAAAAAATCCAAAATTTACTGAAAATTTTGAAAAAAATATTTTTTTTTTTAAATATTACATTCTCTGCTTTTAAGTTGCATAGGGATATCTAATAAAATTGTTATTAATGAACATTCACCATATGTCCACTTTATGTTGTCATAATTTTGGAAATGTAATTTTATTTTTTGAGGACATTAGAAGGCTTTGAACTTTAGATGTAATTTTTAAGATTTTCATGAACATTTCCAATAGTTAATTTTAAAGGACCTTTGCAGTTCTAAAGTGACTTTGAGGGGCTTACATAATAGAAACCTCCCATAAATGAATATATTTTAGAAACTACAGCCCCCAATGTAATCCAAACTGATTTTTACAAAGTTTGTTAACCCTTTAGATTTCCCACAAGAATTAAAACAGAAGGAAGGTGAAATTTAAAAATAAATATTTTTTTTTGCAGATTTTCAATTTTTTATTCATTTTTCCTATAAGATAGAAAGGGTAAACCACAAATCAAACCTGAATATTTATTTTCCTGATTCTGAAGTTTGCAGAAACACCCCATATGTGGTTGTAAACTGCTCTGTGACCGGCAGTAATGAGAGGGAGGTAGTACAAGCATTAGTGATGGCTTTGACAGCTTGTCAGAGTGATCAAAAGCCTGGAGGCCAGGAAAAAAAGGTCTCAGGTTAAAGCTCCATGTTCTTGGCTGTCAGGGGGCAGCTAAGTCATGGAGCTTCTATGTGCAGGTGCTGCACACAGGGGGCAAAGCTCAAGGACATTTTAAAACGTCCATTCAGAGATAGAGATCCACTACCAGGACGTTTATAGTCAATGGGCAGACTGGAAGTGGTTGTTAAAAAGGTGGTAGCAAAGGATGGTAAGGATTGGGACTGCCTCTTACCTTATCTCATGTTTGCTGTAAGGGAGGTACCACAAGCCTCTACAGGATTCTCTCCTTTTGAATTGGTGTATGGCTGTCAACCCCGAGGTCTTTTGGATATTGCCAAAGAGACCTGGGAGCATGAGGCTACCCCATACAAAAGTGTCATTGAACACATTGCTCAAATTGAAGAGAGAATTGAACAGGTAATGCCCCTTGTGATGGAACACTTGCTGCAAGCCCAGGAAAGTCAATCATGGGTGTATAACAGGTCTGCTAGGGCAAGAACCTTTAACCCTGGTGATAGGGTCTTAGTATTGGTTCCTACGGTAGAAAGCAAATTTCTAGCCAAATGGCAAGGTCCCTACGAAATAGTAGAAAAAACTGGGGGAGGTAAATTACCGGGTGTATCAGCCGGGAAAACGTAAGCCCTACCAAATTTACCATATAAACATTATTAAGCCATGGAAAGACCGTGAGGCGTTGATAGCTTTCAATGATGCATATAAAACCGATGTTATAAAGGTTTCTGAAGTTAAAATATCTGATAATTTGTCATGTGCTCAAATCCAGGAGGTAAAGGAGTTTGTTCAGAACAACAGAGATGTATTTTCCGAACTGCCGGGTAAAACAAATGTCATTAAACATGACATCATAACCGAACCTGGGGTAAGGGTTAACCAGAAACCTTACAGGAGTATAAATTGGGGGTTATAGAAGAGTCTTATAGTGACTGGTGCAGCCCAATCGTTCTAATACCAAAGCCTGATGGCACTATACGTTTTTGTAACGATTTTAGGAAACTGAATGCAGTTTCTAAATTTGATGCTTACCCGGAGCAGCACACCTATATGTGCAGTGTCCACGCTCCTAGATATAGATGCCCAACGGCATAGTTAGGTTTAGCGTAGGACCTGCCTGACCTGAGACCACCGTGACGCTGGGTAGGTGGGCACAGATGTGTTTTGATCAAAATATATTGGCTAAGAGTCTCAGATTTTATCATATCAGAATGAGGTCTTAGTTTATACAGTATATATTGTTTGCATCTATTTTTGTGCACTAATATTCGTTTTCTGTGATTTACTTTGATATATATAGCCACTGACATCCGCAATCATTATTATCACATCATGCAGGATGTTTTTTATCCTTTTGTTTCTGTGAGTTTTGCTTAGTTCATAACATGTACCTGAGGGAGTGGCACCTTCAGGTGTGAATGCGCTCTTAGCTTATCTTGAGCAGCATTCTTGTGCACTTTTGCTCTTCCTATCAAATTGAGCACCTGATTGCGTGGTACATATAGGTGTATTTGCTCCTCCTCTCATTGGTTGCTGTATGCACATAGAGGTTACTAGGAGCAGCACACCTATATGTGCAGTGTCCACGCTCCTAGATATAGATGCCCAATAGCATAGTTAGGTTTAGCGTAGGTCCTGCCTGACCTGAGACCACCGTGACGCTGGGTAGGTGGGCACAGATGTGTTTTGATCAAAATATATTGGCTAAGAGTCTCAGATTTTATCATATCAGAATGAGGTCTTAGTTTATACAGTATATATTGTTTGCATCTATTTTTGTGCACTAATATTCGCTTTCTGCGATTTCCTTTGATATATATAGCCACTGACATCCGCAATCATTATTATCACATCATGCAGGATGTTTTTTATCCTTTTGTTTCTGTGAGTTTTGATGCTTACCCGATGCCCAGAGTAGATGAGCTCATTGATAGGCTCGGTAATGCAAGATATTTTACGACGTTGGACCTTACGAAAGGTTACTGGCAGGTGCCACTGACAGAAAGGGCCAAAGAAAAGACAGCCTTTAGTACTCCAGATGGGCATTTTCAATATGTGGTGCTTCCATTTGGTCTGCATGGAGCTCCAGCCACATTCCAGAGGCTGATGTATAGAATTCTGAGATCGCACCAAAAATATGCAGCTGCCTATCTGGATGATGTAATCATTCACAGTTCAGATTGGGAGAGCCATCTGCCGAGAGTCCAAACTGTCCTGAACTCAATTAAGGAAGCAGGTTTGACAGCAAATCCTAAGAAGTGTGCCATTGGACAGGAAGAGGCAAAATACCTGGGGTACACCATTAGGAGAGGTGTCATCAAGCCTCAGGTAGATAAAGTAGAGGCCATTCAGAGTTGGCCCAGGCTGCTAAATAAAAAACAAGTGAGGGCATTCTTAGGCTTAACTGGTTACTACAGGAGATTTATTGAGAATTTTTCTGCTGTTGCCTTTCCTTTAACCAATCTTACAAAAGGTAAAGACTCTGCTATGGTCAAATGGACCACTGAAGCTGAGCAGGCCTTCCAATCCCTAAAGAAAGTGCTTTGTGCAGAAACAAGTGTTAATAACCCCAGACTTGCAGAAGGAGTTTATTGTGCAGACAGACGCTTCTGACATTGGGGTAGGTGCTGTTCTGTCGCAGATGAGAGGGGGAGAAGAACATCCTGTGGTTTACCTTAGTAAAAAATTGAAAGACCATGAGGTCAGGTATTCCATAGTAGAAAAGGAGTGCTTAGCAATCAAGTGGGCATTGGAAGCACTCAGGTACTACTTGTTAGGCAGGACCTTTAAACTTGTCACTGACCATGTCCCATTAAAATGGATGTATCAAAACCGGGAGAAGAACAGGCGGGTGACAAGGTGGTTCATGTCACTACAAAATTATAGTTTTTTTGTAGAGCACAGATCGGGAAAGCAGCTAGGTAATGCAGATGCACTTTCTAGAGTGTACTGCCTAATGGCACAATGTGTTCTGCCCCCAAGAACGAAACAGGGGGAAGGATATGTGACAGGACCAGGGGAAAAGTCTTTGAGGGAGTCTATATTTCCCCTAGGTTCCTGTCTTACACAATCTAAGCAGCCAGGAAAAGTGTGGCAGCAAGTAAAATGTTCACTTGCTGTGGGTTTGTCACAAAACCTGGTATGAAAGGGCCTGGCTGCTGGAGTATGGAGAAGTTGGGTGGGTCCTTACTCCACTGAGCCACTTTAGGTTTTCGATGTTACCGTGACTAATTACCTGCAAACCTGAGGTGTGTATAAAAAGCTAATAAAACTGGTTGTGGCCAGTTACACCAAACTTGCTGCCTGGACTTTGGATCATTTGTGTGTCAAAGTGCTCCGTCTATCCCAGGAGACGGCGATCCCTGAGCTAATCCAGCTACAATATATATATATATATATATATATATATATATATATATATACAGTACAAACCAAAAGTTTGGACACACCTTCTCATTCAAAGAGTTTTCTGTATTTTCATGACTATGAAAATTGTAGATTCACACTGAAGGCATCAAAACTATGAATTAACACATGTGGAATTATATACTTAACAAAAAAGTGTGAAACAACTGAAAATATGTCTTATATTCTAGGTTCTTCAAAGTAGCCAGCTTTTGCTTTAATTACTGCTTTGCACACTCTTGGCATTCTTTTGATGAGCTTCAAGAGGTAGTCACCTGAAATGGTATTCCAACAGTCTTGAAGGAGTTCCCAGAGATGCTTAGCACTTGTTGGCCCTTTTGCCTTCACTCTGCGGTCTAGCTCACCCCAAACCATCTCGATTGGGTTCAGGTCTGGTGACTGTGGAGGCCAAGTCATCTAGCGTAGCACCCCATCACTCTCCTTCTTGGTCAAATAGCCCTTACACAGCCTGGAAGTGTGTTTGGGGTCATTGTCCTGTTGATAAATAAATGATGGTCCAACTAAACGCAAACTGGATGGAATAGCATGCCGCTGCAAGATTCTGTGGTAGCCATGCTGGTTCAGTATGCCTTCAATTTTGAATAAATCCCCAACAGTGTCACCAGCAAAGCACCCCCACACCATCACACCTCCTCCTCCATGCTTCACGGTGGGAATCAGGCATGTAGAGTCCATCCATTCACCTTTTCTGCGTTGCACAAAGACATGGTGGTTGGAACCAAAGATCTCGAATTTGGACACATCAGACCAAAGCACAGATTTCCACTGGTCTAATGTCCATTCCTTGTGTTCTTTAGCCCAAACAAGTCTCTTCTGCTTGTTGCCTGTCCTTAGCAGTGGTTTCCTAGCAGCTATTTTACCATGAAGGCCTGCTGCACACAGTCTCCTCTTAACAGTTGTTGTAGAGATGTGTCTGCTGCTACAACTCTGTGTGGCATTGACCTGGTCTCTAATCTGAGCTGCTGTTAACCTGCGATTTCTGAAGCTGGTGACTCGGATGAACTTATCCTCCGCAGCAGAGGTGACTCTTGGTCTTCCTTTCCTGGGGCAGTCCTCATGTGAGCCTTTGTAGCGCTTGATGGTTTTTGCGACTGCACTTGGGGACACTTTCAAAGTTTTTCCAATTTTTCAGACTGACTGACCTTCATTTCTTAAAGTAATGATGGCCACTTGTTTTTCTTTACTTAGCTGCTTTTTTCTTGCCATAATACAAATTCTAACAGTCTATTCAGTAGGACTATCAACTGTGTATCCACCTGACTTCTGCCCAACCCCATTTATAAGGCAAGAAATCCCACTTATTAAACCTGAGAGGGCACACCTGTGAAGTGAAAACCATTTCAGGTGACTACCTCTTGAAGCTCATCAAGAGAATGCCAAGAGTGTGCAAAGCAGTAATCAAAGCAAAAGGTGGCTACTTTGAAGAACCTAGAATATAAGACATATTTTCAGTTGTTTCACACTTTTTTGTTAAGTATATAATTCCACATGTGTTAATTCATAGTTTTGATGCCTTCAGTGTGAATCTACAATTTTCATAGACATGAAAATACAGAAAACTCTTAGAATGAGAAGGTCTGTACTGTATATATATATACTAGCAGAAAGACCCGGCTTCGCCTGGGTATATTTCATCTATTTCATTTAATGTTTCTGGGTGTCGTTGCAGAGAGAAAGTCAATGCAGCTGACAGGAGGTAATTTTTACCTTCATTTTTTCAATCCCTATTGGCTGCGGAGTGGGAGGGGGTGTGGTTTAATGGGACACGGGGGGGGGTTAAGTCCTTCATTTCAGGGTGGCCTGAATTATAGGTTAATGCCATGGTAATTTGAAGAAACACAATGGGTAGCAGTGGAAAAAAACATTGCTTTGCGCGGGTATATTTAATCTATTTCATTTAATGTTTCTGTGTGTCGTTGCAGAGAGAAAGTCATCCTCCCTCCCATCCCTGCAGCTGACAGATGTTGATTTTTACCTTCAATTGTTCAATCTCCATTGGCTGCGGAGTGGGAGGGGTCATGGCCTGACTGAGTCAGGGGCGTGACATTGAAAGACCTAGGGCAGGGTTTTAAGTCCTTCTTTTGATGGTGGCCAGAATTACAGGTCGATGCCATGGTAATTTATGAGGACACGCCATGGTTAACAGTGGAAGAAAACATTGCTTTGCACGGGTATATTTAATCTATTTCATTTAATGTTTCTGTATGTTGTTGCAGAAAGAAATCCAACCTCCCTCTCGCCCCTGCAGCTGACAGAAGTTGATTTTTATCTTAATTTTTTCAATCCCCATTGGCTGCGGAGTGGGAGGGGGCGTGGCCTGACAGAGCCGGAGCGTGGTTTCGCAAGATCTGGGGCGGGGGTCAGAGTGGCATGAATTACAGGTCGATGACATGGTAATTTATGGGGACCCGCAATGGTTAGCAGTGGAAAAAAACATCTTTTATTAGTACTGAATGGTCGTAGTCTAAAATTAGTCAATTTCATCTACGATTTTTGTGTGTCATTGCAGAGAGAAATTCACCCTCCCACCCCTGTAGCTGATTTTTTTCAATCCCCGTTGCCTACGGAGTGGGAGGGGGCATGGCCTGGCAGAGTTGGGGGTGTGGATTATCAAGATGCTTCGAACAGTTGTAGTCTGAAATTAGTCTATTTCATCTAAAATTTTGTGCGTCATTGCAGAGAGAAATTCACCCTCCCACCCCTGCAGCTGACAGAAGTTTATTTTTCCCTTCATTTTTTCAATCCCTGTTGGCTGCGGAGTAGGAGGGGGCGTGACCTGACACCGTTGGGGGCGTGGCTTAACAAAGCGCTTCGCATAGGTGATTTAATCTATTTCATTTAATGTTTCTGTGTGTCGTTGCAGAATGGCTGCAGAGTGAGAGGGGGCGTGGTCTGACAGAGTTGGGGGCGTGACTTAGCAAGACGATTCGAACAGTTGTAGTCTATAATTAGTCTATTTTATCTAAAATTTTTGTGTGTCGTTGCAGAGAGAAATTCACCCTCCCACCCCTGCAGCAAACAGAAGTTTATTTTTACCTTTATTTTTTCAATCCCCATTGGCTGCGGAGTGGGAGGGGGCGTAACCTGACAGAGTCGGGGGCGTGGATTAGCAAGACGCTTCACATGGGTGTATTTAATCTATTTCATTTAATGTTTCTGTGTGTCGTTGCAGAAAGAAAGTCAACCTCCCACCCATCCCTGCAGCTGACAGAAGTTGATTTTTACCTTTATTTTTTCAATCCCTGTTGGCTGCGGAGTGGGAGGGGGCGTGGCCTTACAGAGTCTCGGCGTGGCTTAGCAAAGCGCTTCGCATAGGTGCATTTAATCTATTTCATTTAATGTTTCTGTGTGTCGTTGCAGAATGGCTGCGGAGTGAGACTGGGCGTGGCCTGACAGAGACGGGGCGTGGCTTAGCAAAAGGCTTCGAACGGTTGTAGTCTATAATTAGTCTATTTCATCTAAAATTTTTGTGTGTCGTTGCAGAGAGAAATTCACCCTCCCACCCCTGCAGCAAACAGAAGTTTATTTTTACCTTCATTTTTTCAATTCCCGTTGGCTGCGGAGTGGGAGGGGGCGTGACCTGACAGAGTCGGGGGCGTGGATTAGCAAGACGCTTCGCATGGGTGTATTTAATCTATTTTATTTAATGTTTGTGTGTGTTGTTGCAGAAAGAAAGTCAACCTCCCACCCATCCCTGCAGCTGACAGAAGTTGATTTTTACCTTTATTTTTTCAATCTCTGTTGGCTGCGGAGTGAAAGGGGGTGTGGCCTGACAGAGTTGAGGGTGTGGCTTAGTGAGACCTGGGGCGGGGGTTTTAAGTACTTCTTTTAGGGTGGCCTGAATTAAAGGTCAATACCATGCTTATTTATGAGCCCACGCAATAGGCAGCAGTGGAGGAAAACATCTTTTATTACTACTGAACTGTAGTAATAGAAAAAAACATAAGTTATATTTATGGTAACCGGAATACCTTTAACAGTGTCAGTGAATAGAAATGGATGAGATCCTCAGCTGCTGTTAATACCTGGTTGTTATGGAAACCTGCCCTCCCTGTGTGGCTTTGCAGAGAATGGCAGTTGGAGTTTAAAACCAAAGTTCCCAGTTGTAATGTTGGCTAATGGAGATCATATTTTGGGAATATCTCGGGAATGGTACGTCCTAGAGAGATGAGACCTGGTCTAAAACCTTCCCGGACACCTGATGTACCTGTGTGCCGAATTTGGTGAAAATCGGTCCAGTAGTTTGGTCGCGCATAGAGAACAGACAGACAGACAGACAGACAAACAGACAGACAGAAATTCATTTTTATATTATTAAGAGATATATATATATATATATATATATATATATATATATGGTCTGTACTGTATATATATATATATATATATATATATATACACACAAACATCTACAAACGACCACCACAATGCCATATTGTTTTTCAAAAATCTTTATTTTGTTCCTTACATTTTGTAATATAATTTTGTAATATGATTTGTCCAGTCGGACTCATTTCTGTATTCACCGTATACCTTATAGGCCATGATCAAGGTCTGGGATGGACCGAAACGTTGGCCATTCACTTTGAAAATATTTGGATATAATTTAAAGCATCTCTTCTTATTTGCATCATACCTCTGAGTGTCCTGATCTTCTTTTTCCTGCATTAGAAATAAGACTATATCTGGTATCTGGTAATTACATTGCTTCTAGCCTTCATTTGTCCATTTTCCCTGAGCTAGTGGGTTGAGACAACCTGCTATGATATTTCCCCTGTCTTCTCTGCACACAGAGACAAGATCCTTCTCCTCTATTTTTCGGTGGGACACTAGACAGCAGCAGCATCTCTGTGTATCTATTTGCCTCTCTTTAGCAACTATATCTTTTTTTCATTCGAAGAGTTCACATGTAGCTGATGTGGGAGCTAGCCTGAAAAAGGAAACCAGAAAAATAACTTGATCCACTGGAGAATAATGTCGGAAGAAAGCAATGTAAAGTTTCCTTTACCATGTTTTCAGGTGTTGGCCACCAGTGTCTGGACATACACTGCAGTTTGTTCACCCGCATCAGTACATTGCCCACATCTTACAGTGGAATTGTTGAATTGCAACCTATTCAAAAAGGTGCAGAGCTTAGTGTGATACTTTGGGTCCACTCTGCTTTACTAGAAGTATTATACCCCATGGCTGGATGTTTAAAGGGATGGTCTCAATTCAGCAAATGGCATTTATCACATAGAGGAAGTTAAAACAAGGCACTTACTAATGTATTGTGATTGTCCATATTGCTTCCTTTGCTGGCTGGATTAATTTTTTTCCATCACATTATACACTGCTCGTTTCCATGGCTACCCTGAAATCCAGCAGCAGTGGCTGTGCTTGCACACTGCAGAAAATAGTGCTGGACTATGCGCACTCCCGCGGTCCCAGACACCAAAAAAGCTGGCGATTTTGCTTATATTGTATAAACACAGCCACCAATGCTGGATTACAGGGTGATCGTAACCATGGGAACAAGCCGTCTATAATGTGATGGAAAAATGAATCTAGCCAGCAAAGGAGGCAATTTGGACAATCACAATACATTATTAAGGGCCTTTTATTAACTTTCTCTACATTATAAATGCCATTTTCTGAAGTGAGACCACCCCTTTAAGTACAAGGTGGCTAGAGAAGTGCAGTGTAACGAAAAAATTTTTAAAACCGACACTTTAGCCTATTAACTATCTGTGCAGCTGTGAAACCTATAACAATAGTGGAAACAATAGTGTACTGCCATGCATGTTAAGAAATGTCCTGATGTGTTTGCATTTGAATTCTTCAGTAAGCAACTGTTCCGCAACACAACTGCCTCATCATTGCTTCCTGCACTGCTACACTACACTGACATCCACAGCTGCACCAAGATACCCTGCCTTGCACCTTAAAACCTCCAACATCAATAGCACCTCAACTGTTGTCAGGCAGGAGAATTCCAGAACCACAGTGTGCCGGAAGGAAATAAAGGTGCATCCTCCCAACTTCCTCTTAACTTTTCTCTATTCTATGCTGAGCTTATTTCTCACCAGCTTACATGTAGTAACAACTAACACGGTGTTCTGAAGATAAGGCAGAATATGTGACTTGGTGGAATTACATTTTTGTAAGATTTAACAGAGCACATAAGGCCAATAAGATAATGGGTTGCATCAAAAGAGGCATAGATGCCCGTGATGAGAACATAGTCCTGCCACTTTACAAATCACTAGTCAGACCACACATGGAGTACTGTGTACAGTTCTGGGCTCCTGTGAACAAGGCAAACATAGCAGAGCTGGAGAAGGTTCAGAGGAGGGCAACTAAAGTCATAACTGGAATGGGTGGACTACAGTACCCAGAAAGATTATCAAAATTAGGGTTATTCACTTTAGAAAAAAGACGACTAAGGGGGGATTTAATAACTATGTATAAATATATCAGGGGTCAATACAGAGATCTCTCCCATGATCTATTTTTTCCCAGGACTGTGACGAGGGGACATCCTCTGTGCCTGGGGGAAAAAAGGTTTGTACACAAACATAGAAGAGGATTCTTTACGGTAAGAGCAGTGAGACTATGGAACTCTCCGCCTGAGGAGGTGGTGATGGTAAGTTCAGTAAAAGAGTTCAAGAGGGGCCTGGATGTATTTCTGGAGGGTAATAATATTACAGGTTATAGTTACTAGAGATGGGTCGTTGATCCAGGGAAGTATTCTGATTGCCTGATTTGACTCGCAAAGGAATTTTTCCCCCTAAAGTGGGGAAAATTGGCTTCTACCTCACAGGGTTTTTTTGCCTTCCTCTGGATCAACTTGTAGGAAAACAGGCTGAACTGGATGGACAGATGTCTTTTTTCGGCCTTATAAACTATGTTACTATGTTACATAATAGTTTGGAGGTTCATTTGGCCAGGGGCGGACACAGACAGCAAAGGGCCCCTGTGCAAGGAATGTACCTGGACCCCCCGACATAACCTCTTCTCCCCCCACTCAGCCCCTCTGACATTTCATGATCCAATGCTCTCCCTGCTGTTTTGTTTACATTTTTACACTGCTAAGCGGAGACGTCACTGACGGACAGCTTTACAGGCTAGGGCGGTGCTAAAGCCTGTCCATTAGTGCCGGTGAAGTCACCAGGCTCACTGCTAGGTGGAAGTCCCCCCTTCCCATAGTACCCCCAGTGGTAATAAGACTCCCTACAGTGCCCTCAGTACTAATAAGGCCCCCCTATAGGGAAACCCCTAATAGAAATAAGGACAATCTATAAGGCACTTCTATATAGCCCTCAGTAGTAATGCCCACCACCACTGCCCACAGTAGTTATAATGTTCCCTGCAGTGCCCCCCGTAATTATAATGCCTCCTGCAGTACTGCCTGGAGTAATAATCTTCTCTGTAGTGCTCCCATAAATTATAATGCTTGCCCTCTCCCTCTAATCTCCTATACCATGCAGTCCCAAGTAAATAACACCAGTCCTCTCCCACCAGTTTTTATTTGATACAGTCCCATGTAAATAACCTCTCTTCCTTACTGTCTTCCATGCAGTCCCATGTAAATAACACCAGTCCTCTCCCACCAGTCTTCTATACAATACAATCCCATGTAAATAACACCAGTCCTTTCCCACCAGTATTATATATGATACAGTCCCATGTAAATAATTTAAATCCCCTCCTTCAGCTCCCTCCAACTCATAGCCCCATGTAAATAACATCACTCCTTACCCTCCAGTCTTCTATAATATCCAGTCCCATGTAAATAACACCAATCATCTCCCACCAGTCTTCTATAATATCCAGTCCCATGTAAATAATACCAGTCCTCTCCCACCAGTCTTCTATATGATACATTCTAGTGATGAGCGAATCGAAGCGGCAATATTCGTGTTTTGCACGAATATTGCCCGCTTCGGCTCGGCATCCCGAGGCAGCGTGGATTCGTGATTATTCGTGCGTCACTGCAAGTTTGAAATGCCCAGTTTTTTCAGCCAATCAGCATCAAAGGGAAGCCTGTGGGAACGCCTGCTGTGATGTAACAGCCCCTATACCTCCCCAGCAGTGATTGGCTGGCAGTGACATGTGACCTAAATTTACATAAGGTAGGGACCTGCACAGTGTTGGACTGGTCCACGAGACGCTGACCTGAGGTCTGATGGGGGCACGAGATGCCGACCTGAGGTCTGATGGGGGAACGAGACGCCGACCTGAGGTCTGATGGGGGCATGAGACGCCAACCTGAGGTCTGATGGGGCACGAGACGCCGACCTGAGGTCTGATGGGGGCACGAGACGCCGACCTGAGGTCTGATGGGGGCACGAGATGCCGACCTGAGGTCTGATGGGGGCACGAGATAGAAAGAAAGTTCCTGCACTCCTGGAGATTGCTTCAGCAAAATATTTTTATTGATGCTTATTGATAACAGCCAGATTCAAAATGTTTTCGGCTACAATGCCTTTATCAATGGGCTGTTATACAGCGACAAGTAAGGTGAGCCGGAGGTCCGGTTAGTACACCGTCTGGGTGGTAATGTAGTAAGACAGGAGTATGCCTGTAGAAAAGATGTTCCGGAGGCACCGTCGGAGTGGTAAGGCAGCGCGGTAAGTAAAGCGGTTCATTGCCTGGAAGGAGCAGCGCTGCTCCTTCCAGGCAATCAACCACTTTACTTACCACGCTGCCTTACCGCTCCGACGGTGCCTCCGGAACATCTTTCCTACAGGCATACTCCTGTCTTACTACATTACCACCCAGACGGTGTACTAACCGGACCTCCGGCTCACCTTACTTGTCGCTGTATAACAGCCCATTGATAAAGGCATTGTAGCCGAAAACGTTTTGAATTTGGCTGTTATCAATAAGCATCAATAAAAATATTTTGCTGAAGCAATCTCCAGGAGTGCAGGAACTTTCTTTCTATGATTATCCGGCGTGGGAGCCATTTCCTGCAACTACTCCCATACCACCTCGAGTGTGCCGCCTGACCCACTCCAGATCCACTGATGGGGGCACGAGACGCCGACCTGAGGTCTGATGGGGGCACGAGACGCCGACCTGAGGTCTGATGGGGGCACGAGACGCCGACCTGAGGTCTGATAGGGGCACGAGACGCCGATCCCTGTACTGTGACATCACTGTGTTTATTATCCCTGTACGGTGACATCACTGTGTTTATTATCTCTGTACTGTGACATCACTGTGTTTATTATGCCTGTACAGTGAGATCACTGTGTTTATTATCTCTGTACTGTGACATCACTGTGTTTATTATCCCTGTACAGTGACATCACTGTGTTTATTATCCCTGTACAGTGACATCGCTGTGTGTATTATCCCAGTGCAGGAAGAGGTAAGTGGTCTGTGTTTTTGTGTTTCTTTTCTATTTTTCAGGGTCGTGAATGCAGAGGACTACGTCGGATTTGGTGGACTACGTCGGACCAGCTTTTTTTTTTTTTTTTTTTTAATAAAATGGTCAAACAGGGGTCTGGGGGAGTGTTTATTTCAATAAAATGTTTTATACTTGTGTGTGTGTATTTTTTTTTTTTTTTTACAATACTACAGTTTTAGTAATTATGGCTATCTACAGACGGCTCTGATTACTAATACTGGGCTTAGTGCTTGCCAGTATGGAAGGCCAGCACTAACCCCAACATCTATTACCTCGGCACCCACCGCCACCAGGGGTGCCGGGAAGAGCCGGGTACCCGCAGGACCGGACCTTCTAAATTGAGGGTCTGGCTCTGGGGCGGCTGCAGGCTGGTACCATTAGGCTGGGAAGGGCCAATAACAGTGTCCCTTCCCACCCTGGTAGTGCCAGGCTGCCGCTGCTGGTTGTATCTGGCTGGCGAAGGAAAAAAGGGGGGGACCCCACGCCATTTTTTTTTTTAATTATTTAATTATTTTTGTAAAAAAATGGCGTGGGGTCCCCCCTTTTTTCCTTCGCCAGCCAGATACAACCAGCAGTGGCAGCCTGGCACTACCAGGGTGGGAAGGGACATGGTTATTGGCCCTTCCCAGCCTAATGGTACCAGCCTGCAGCCGCCCCAGAGCCAGACCCTCAATTTAGAAGGTCCGGTCCTGCGGGTACCCGGCTCTTCCCGGTACCCCTGGTGGCGGTGGGTGCCGAGGTAATAGATGTTGGGGTTAGTGCTGGCCTGCCATACCGGCAAGCACTAAGCCCAATATTAGTAATCAGGGCCGCCTATAGATAGCCCTAATTACTAAAACTGTAGTATTGTAAAAAAAAATACACACACAAGTATAAAACATTTTATTGAAATAAACACTCCCCCAGACCCCTGTTTGACCATTTTATTAAAAAAAAAAAAAAAAAAAAGCTGGTCCGACATAGTCCACCGAATCCAACGTAGTCCTCTGCATTCACGACCCTGAAAAATAGAAAACAAACACACAAACACAGACCACTTACCTCTACCTGCACTGGGATAATACACACAGCGATGTCACTGTACAGGGATAATAAACACAGTGATGTCACTGTACAGGGATAATAAACACAGCGATGTCACTGTACAGATATAATAAACACAGCGATGTTACTGTACAGGGATAATAAACACAGTGATGTCACCGTACAGGGATAATAAACACAGTGATATCACAGTACAGAGATAATAAACACAGTGATATCACAGTACAGAGATAATAAACACAGTGATGTCACCGTACAGGGATAATAAACACAGTGATGTCACAGTACAGGGGTAATAAACACAGTGATGTCAAAGTCCAGGGATAATACACACAGTGATGTCACTGTACAGGGATAATAAACCTCAGATCAACACATTGTGCTCCCATCAGACCTCAAATCAGCGTCTTGTTCCCCCATCAGACCTCAGGTCAGCGTCTTGTGCCCCCATCAGAGCTCAGGTCAGCGTCTTGTGCCTCCATCAGACCTCAGGTCAGCGTCTTGTGCCCCCATCAGACCTCAGGTCAGCGTCTTGTGCCCCCATCAGACCTCAGGTCAGCGTCTTGTGCCCCCATCAGACCTCAGATCAACACAATGTGCCCCCATCAGACCTCAGGTCAGCGTCTTGCGCCCCATCAGACCTCAGGTCAGCGTCTTGCGCCCCCATCAGACCTCAGGTCAGCGTCTTGTGCCCCCATCAGACCTCAGGTCAGCGTCTTGTGCTTCCATCAGACCTCAGGTCAGCGTCTTGTGCCCCCATCAGACCTCAGGTCAGCGTCTTGTGCCCCCATCAGACCTCAGGTCAGCATCTTGTGCCCCCATCAGACCTCAGATCAGCATCTTGTGCCCCCATCAGATCTCAGATCAACACAATGTGCCCCCATCAGACCTCAGGTCAGCGTCTTGTGGCCCCCCTCAGACCTCAGATCAACACAATGTGCCCCCATGTGCCCCCATCAGACCTCAGGTCAGCGTCTTGTGCCCCCCTCAGACCAGCGTCTTGTGGCCCCCCTCAGACCTCAGATCAGCCCACCTAGCCACTTTAAAAAAGCATACTTACCTGTTCTGGTCGCCGCTGTCCTCAGGCTCCCCGCTCCACTGTGTTCCCTGCCGGCGCGCACTATGACCTGACGCTGTGTCAGGTCATAGTGCGCGCTGGCAGGGAACACAGTGGAGCGCGGAACCTGAGGACAGCAGCGGCCAGAACAGGTAAGTATGCTTTTTTTAATGTGGCTGGGTGGGCTGATCTGAGGTGTGAGGGGGGCGCGGGGCCCCCCATGAAATCATTGGAGCGGGGGCCTGGAGCAGTAGCTCCAGGTGCTCCAATTATAATCCGGCCCTGGCAGCGCGGCAGATATTAGAACATGGCAACCGCATTAAAGTGATGCGCGCGCCATGTTCTATGTATCGGACGGCAAGAAAACTCGGTATCGAGCTTCGGTACCGCACTAGGTACCGAAACCGTACCGAGTTTTCGATGTATCGTGCAACACTACTTTCAACTACCTCACCCCCCGACACCTGTGTCTCGCCATTGTCCACCACCTCCTCAGACAACACTGGTAAATCCCCACTGTCAGCACACTGAGACTGCAAAAGGTCTTGCGAATTGGGGCAGAGAATGTTCTGGGGTAGCACATCAGAGAAGGGGTGACTATGGGGTTCCAGGGAGTACGTGACCACATGCAATCTCCATCCAAAAAGTCACACTGAGGCTCACCATCATGCTTTACACTGCAATCTTATTGAAAGACAGACAATCAGGGGTTCACCGCCAGGTTGTCAGGCAGCATTTTTAAGTGGGTCACCATTACCGTGTCCCTGAAAATTGCCTTGGGGTCATCACCAGACTATTGGCCAGAATTAGAAAAAATGGTGCAATTAGGGAGCCTCAGAGGCATCCCTACATGCTGCCCCTGGTGTTTCCTATCCATTTCCAAGGTATTTCCATCTTTTTCTGAGGTTTTCACATGTTGTTACAGAACCTTTGGCCCCTGCAAAAATATTCGGGTCACCCATAGACTTTAATGGGATTCGTGATTCGGCTCGAACCCACGAATCCCGCGGAAAATTCGGGTCGAATACCGAATCCCCGAATCTTTTAGGATTCGCTCAACTCTAATACAGTCCCATGTAACTAACACCCTCCCCTCCCTTTAGCCCCTCTAACATACAGTCCCAGTTAAACGATATATTTCCCTCCCACTAAGTAGGAAGGAGGTATAATGGGGAGAACCACATCTCCCAGCATGTCTCTGGCACTTACATGCCCTCACAGGTCTCCACTGCTGCCCTGGTCACATAATGGTGACCTCATCGCAGGTCCTACCACCACTTCCAGTGTTAAAAAGATCACATGACTATGATGTCATCGTAGGTCCTTCAGCTATGGAGTAAAGGCAGAATGGCAGCAGATTCACAGTAAGTCCTCATCAGGGCCCCATCCCCCACACCTCTGCTGGCTCTGGGAAGGGCCCTCCTCCCTCTTTGGACCCCTGTGCACAGGTGGTATGTCCGCCCCTACATTTGGCAAATCTTTCAGCTGATTTAATGAGATGGAGAAATGAGGTGGAGCCAGGTCACCAGTGGAATGGAACATAATCTTGCTGCCAGGGTTTAACATGAAAGCTTTATTGTCATTTATCAACCGCTTCTCAAAATATGTAGCATATGTATTAGAATGCCCATGTGGCCTCGATGCGTAGGATGCACATCTCAATCCCTGCAAGAGCATATGAATACACATAGGAGCAAAATGAAATCAGGATATCTATTACATAAGTCACCAATAAAGCTTTTATTTTGAACCCTGGTAGCAAGATTCTGTTCCATTCCAATGGCGGCACGGCTAAATCTCCTCATTCCTTCTTCTCATTGGATCATCTTTGCTTTTGAGGAAGATGCAGCAGCCAGGTATTCACCACATTGCTTACATTAGATTTGTGCCTAATTTGCACAACCGTTCAAGGTATACCTTCATCTTTTTGAGGTGCATACTACCTATGGTGCGCTCTCTATGTGTCATGAAACAGCGGGTGTGAACCCACTATGCCACGTGTCCTACCTACTCTAAGGGCATTGGGTAAGTGAACCCCTCATTCTTCACAGTTCCCCTGATGGTGGGGATAGACTTTCCCTAGGGGAACACCAGGTCGCTACCTCTTGAGGAGGATTGCACACAAGGCAGCTTGTCCAGGTGGACCAGGAGGTACCTGAGCAAGGTACCAGAGGTACAGAGGTAGTCAGCAGGCCAAGTCGTAACCAGGAGCAACAGTGCAGGAGACAGAGGCGAAGTAAAAAAAAAAAGCAATAGGGTATGCACCACAGGTACAGGTCAGGCAATCCAGGTCAGCAACAGAAGAGTCAAGGCAAGCAGGCAGGGATCAAACAGGTAGCAGAGTCCAGAAACACAAGCATGAGTCCGGTACACAAGCCAGGGGCGTAGCGGGGGGGGGTTAGGGCAGACGGGGCATGTGCCCAGGCACAGACTGCCCGCAGCACTTGGGGGCGCGACGGCAGCCGGCGGCAGCGCAGGCAGCCAGGCAGAGGCAGCAGCCGCAGCCCAAAGTTTACTACTACTGCCACGGCGCGACGTATATCACAAGACACCTGTCATTTATTTTTCAGTCTCACAAAACAATCTCCGATCGGATCGGGCCACGCCAGGCTAATCGATCTGAATCAGGTTGGAAGAGCCAGGTCGCAGCGCTTGAGGGCTGCGCTCAGACTGGCGTACACTGAGGCACTGACGTCAGTGACTCACTAGACGCAGCGCCCTGGCAATAAAGGAGCGCGGAAAGAGCAGCGCGGGAAGAACTCCCGCCCTTTGGAGAGAGCCGGGCAATAAAGGAGCGCGGGAAGAGCAGCGCGGGAAGAACTCCTGCCCTTTGGAGAGAGGAGTTTGAGGAGGAGACAGAGAGCGAGGAGCAAGGAGCGAGGAGCCCGCCTGCGGCCTGCCTGCCTGCAGCCTGGTGTGTTGGTGTTGGTGGAGGTCGGAGCAGATCTGCGACTGGCCTGCCTGGGCCTGGCCCTGCTGCTGCCAGCTGCCCTGCGGAGGAGGAGGAGGAGGACGGTGAGGAGTATGTCTGATCGCTGGCCTCCTTGGCCCCCTGGAGGAGGAGAGCGGTGAGCCTGAGGGGACGGGGGGGGCAAGGGGACTGCTGGTCAGGTCACAAATAATTGTTGTTGCCCTGCCCCTACTTCTCAGTTTGTTTGTTTCAGCTGCTGGCCCACTGCTGCCCAGGAGGTGAGGGGACAGGGACTGGTGGTCACAAATAATTTTTATATTGCCTTACCGGCCTACAGTTTCTCAGACTAGTCTCTGACCAGATTGAGTCAGTCAGGCTGCTCGCTGCTGCTTCTTGTAATAGCCTGTCCTGCACTGCTGAAGACAGTGACTAAGGCTGACCCCCGCTCTCTCCTCTCCCCTCCTGGACAGCTGGCCTGCCCTGGGCCACCACCATGACCATCCATGTTGCTGGCAGGGGCATCCATCTTTAGCCAGCCTAGCCATAGTCTGGTAGCCCCAGGGGTAGGCAGGGACCAAGGTGGCAAATGGGCATAGTCAGTCAGGGAGGGAGAATAATACAGCTATATATATTAAATTAATAAAGACTTAATTTTGGCCCCATTTTGCCCTTACTGTGGTCACTCAGGTATCAGAGTCTCAGTGATATAAAATTCACCCCACCCCCCACCAACCCTTTCCTGACCTGACTCATGCACTGACTGATCAAGGCAAGCAGTTGTAAAGCTGCAATTTCTTGATCAGAGGCAGGTCATACCTGACAGCCATGCCCGGGGAGTCCCTGCTGCTGTACCAGCGGCGTCAACTTGATGTGGGTACATAAGGGCCCCAGGTATCAGCTGTCAACTGACAGGGTGGCAATTTGAATGAATCTTGAATTGCAGCTTTGCAACCGCTCAGTTTGAATGTTTTCTATCTGATATAGAAAAGGGGGATTGTTCCCCTCCCAGTAGAATTACTGGCAGTCACTAGTTACTGACTGTGTTTAAGCCCCTTTGATACCATATTCACAAAACTGACTGCCATGTGGCCAAACAGTAAAACCACATATGGCGTGTTGCCGTATTCACAAGAAAATTGGTGTTGTGCATTTTCTCCTGTTATGCTTAATGAAAATGAAATGTCTCCTAAATAGGGTCACATATACGGGTTGCTTAGCGTGTCTACAACAAAACATGGAACCCAACTATTCTATAATCCTTCCTCAAACCATTATGAACATATGCTGCAAAATTATACAATGCACGTATGACATACAGTTAGTACCCATGATAATTGACCCCCTACATACAGACCACTCAACGTAAGGTTTGAGGCATCCTATAGAAGGCCTTTGTGGGTAGTATGCTCTTAAGTTCTTGGCTGGACCTTATGTGTACAAGCTAGCAATCACATGTTATTTTGTTTAGGTATTCAGTCTATGAGGAACTACTACTTCTCAAAGCACTGGTCTCTTTTGGCGTGGATTCTTGGCCATACATAGGGAAAGCTGAAGAAGGTAAAGCTATATAGTGGTCATTACTTCCTGCAACTATTGGATGTTCTTAAATGAATAGTCACTTAGAGTATCCATAACTTTCCTGACGTGTGTTTTAGGTCTCTTTACCTATGACTGTGATTGGGCTTGGATTTCTCACTCAAAGTGTGGCAATACCCAGAATCATATAATGTCCAAGAGACCATCAGGAGCACAATTCAGAAGAAGAGCCAAGGATAGAGAGAAACAAGCTAATGTGTTTTCGTCTCTATTATGTTCATGGCTGATTAAAAAAAAGACAATGAAGGTAGGCATGTATGTGCAAGTGTTGTATCTGAAAAAATGTGACTTTTATGTCACAATTGTGGTGTAATCTGCCGGCAGCATATTATAGAGCAGGGCGAGTTGAGTAGATTGTCAATTGTCACTGTCAATTCACTTCAAAGCCCAACATGACCAAGGATATGAATGAATGAAATGCAAGTGCTAATAAATATTGGCCCACAAAATTGTACATCAATCTGCTCAACTACTGCAGCTCTATAACATGGTATGTGCAGATCAGACACCATGTTTAACAGGTTACTTTTAATCATCACATTGGACATGTCGCTCAACTTTGAACAGTGTTTTTTGTTTCCTTTCTTCCTGTTGATGAAATCACAGGAAATGTGGATGCCAAAATAATCTCTGAGCTTGAGATTCAAGAAGGTCTAACTGTGACAGATCATGGCACACAGCATACTGCAGATGTTGCTACAGATGCTTCACAATGCTTTACCAGCACTGCACTTGCCCAAGAACAGGATTTGAACACCCGTTCAATATCTTGCTCACACAGTAAGAAAAAAAAACAAGCAAGTTTTATCTGCTCATGTCCTGTATTTTTTAAAGATCAGTGATATTTTTTTTTTAAATCACAGGAAATTATGGCAAAATAACCACTGAGAATGAAAGTCAGGATGGTGAAACTGTGCAGACTGGAGATGTCACTACAGATACCTCACGATGTACCACTACCAGTGCCCAAGAGCCAGAGTTGCATATCCCTTCAATATCTTGCTCACATGGTGAGAGAACCAAACATTTTTTACCTGTTCATGTCCTTTTCTATAACCATCATCATGTCTGTTGACTTAGACCTTTTTGTTTCCTTTTTTTGGTTGAAATTACAGTCAATTTGACAGCCGACATAATCTGTGAGATTGAGAATGAAGAAGGTACAACTGGAACAGGGCATGAAGTACAGCAGACTGCAGATGTCACTACAGAACCACCAGAATGCCATAATAGAACTACAAATGTCGAAGAACAGGAGTTGAACACCCCCTCAGTATTTTGCTCACAAGCCTTACAGGGTGAGTCTACCTTTGTCTTTGACTGTTATGACCCAGGAACATGGCCTGCCAAATTTTCGGATAGACAAAGGTGCTTTGTTACTAGAATGAGAACAACAAGTGTAGAACCTGATGTCAGCAACAGTTTCAGAGATGGCAGATAGACTGGTTTTTTAAAAAGATGCCAAATGGGCAAAAAAGTACGTAGGTCATGGTTAGAATATAGCAAGTCAAAAAACGCCTTGTACTGTATACCGTGTAGAATGTTTTCGGTATTTGAAGAACAAAAAACGATTAGTTTTGGCGAAACAGGAAGGTTTCACATTGTGGAAAAAATTAAGTGAGAGAATTCCAGAACATGAAAATTCTTTGAGCCATAAAATGAGTTTTTGTTCATGGAAAACCCTTGTCTTCATTAGGCAAGGGTGGCATTGACAGGGAACTTCAAGACCAGATAGTTCATGAAGAAAACCACTGGAAGAAAGTTCTTCGTGTTATAGTTGATGTGATAATGCACTTGGTCAAACAGGGTAGTGCTTTGAGAGGTTCACGGGAAAATTTTGATTTTGTAGATCCAAAAAGTGGAAAGTTTCGGAATATGATTGAACTTGTTTCTCACTATCACGTCCCCTTGTGTGAACATTTGCAACGTCATAAGAAAGGACAAGTGACCTATTTTTCACCTGAGATTCAAAACCAGTTCCTGGACATCATTGCTGGTAAAGTAAGGGAACACATCCTTAATGATGTCAGAGAAGCAAAGTATTTTTCTGTGATGTTTGACTGTACACCAGATATAAGCCATATGGAACAGATGTCTGAAGTCCTAAGATATGGTAAAATTACAGAGTGTGGCCCTGAAATAGTTGAAAGCTTCATAGATTTTTTTGTAGTGAGTGAGAAAACGGGCCTTGCCCTTACTGAATTAATCCTACAGAAAATAGAAAAGGATGGCTTAGATATTAAAAATTGCAGAGGGCAATCGTATGATAATGGAGCCAATATGGCTGGAAAGTATAAAGGGGTTCAAGCACAGTTACTTTAAGAAAATAAGCTAGCATTCTTTGTACCCTATGTAGCCCATTCCTTAAATCTAGTTGGAGTAAATTCTGCAAGTGTGTCACGACAGGCAGAGACTTTCTTTGGAACCCTACATTGTCTGTACTTGTTCTTTGTTGCCTCAACTTTCCGATGGGAAGTTTTACAGAAACATGTAACAGTTACCCTCAAGTCACTAAGCAAAACCAGATGGTCAGCAAAGTTGGACGCAGTAAAGCCCATTTATATGCACCTATCAGAAATAATAGACACTTTGAATGATTTAAAAACCAGTTCAGTCACCAATATGGAGACAAAAACTGAGGCTGCTTCACTGATGTATAATATCAAGAAGTTTGAATTTGTCATCATGTCTTGTTTTTGGTACAAAGTGCTAAGTCAGATTGATCGTGTCAACAAACTTCTTCAACAGGAAACTATCACAATTGATATGTCTGCAAAGCATATTCATGGTCTCTTGAACCTGTTAGAGTCTACTAGAACAAGCTATGCAACCGATGCCATAAATGAAGCGAAAACAATAGCTGAAAGGTGTGGGCTGGATCCAAACTTCAGAGATGTAAGAAAGTGAAAAGTCAATAGGATGTTCGATGAAGAATGTGAAGATGAGAGTGTGCTATTGTCACAAGAAGACAAATTTAGGATTGCACTTGTTGAAATAAGTGACAAAATTCTTTCTGAAATGAGAACGCGGTTTGAAGCCATAGATAAGCTTAATTATATTTTTGGGTTTCTTACTGGGTCTCAATTTGGCTCATTATCAACACAAGAGCTCAAGGAAAAGGCCACACAACTATAAGAGGTATATGTAAATGATCTTGATAGGGATAAAATAATCTTAGAAGTGGAGAGCTTTAAATATCATGCTCTGGATTTCCACACAAGTATAAAAACTGCCACACCTGCAAGTCTGTTGACCTTCATTTACAAGAACGGACTACAAGATGCTTACCCCAATATTGCCATAGCTTTGAGAATCTTCCTCACGATACCCGTAACGGTTGCTTCCAGTGAAAGAAGCTTCAGCAAGTTAAAGCTTCTGAAAACATACCTTCGAAGTGTAATGGGACAACAACGTCTAACAAGTATTAGCATTACTTCCATTGAGCATGAGGTTGCTGCAAAAATTACAGGCATGCTCAGAGCTCAATAAAACACTGAAAACAGACTCTCTTTAGTACCACTCACTTAGAGCTCTGCTAGAAGTGTTGAAGAAGCCAACACACTATTTTGGCTAGTTTGTGACAGTTAGCTTTAGACTGCAGGGGGAGCATGAAAAGGGGGGCCTGTCACCTCTCCTGACATGCCAATTGCAGTGACCACTTGCATTCCCCATGTAGTAGTAATTCTGTAGCCTCTACTCTTCTGACTCTGTGTTATGTCAATTCTTTACTTCTTTACTACTCCTGCTAGGAGTTAATAACTGTCTTGCCTGCACTCTGCTGGAAAGGTGCTGGTGGGTATTAGCAGTAGCAGGTGTGTCTGACTCTTCCCATGGCTGCTGCTGGTGGGACACTGCTTCAACTGGTAACACCTAACTGTACATGACCTGCAGACTGCTGGTAATTCAAGAATTACTTCTAGCAGGAATAATGTAGGAAATGCATCAGAGGGCCAGAACAACAGATGCTCCAGAATT
The DNA here is from genome assembly GCA_900303285.1 of Rhinella marina. NCBI lineage: Eukaryota > Metazoa > Chordata > Amphibia > Anura > Bufonidae > Rhinella > Rhinella marina. Next base: position 6,212 of record ONZH01016138.1, on the reverse strand, counting down.
AGTACATGGAGAATGCAAGTGTTTACTAAGACAGACATGTCAGGAGAGGAGGGGGGGGATGTGTTCTTTAAGAGTTTAAGTTCCTGGCTCCATTTGGGGTGGACATTTATAGCAGTTTGCTGACAAAGTTTTTGTAAACTTTAAATTGGAATAATAAAGACATCATGGTACTTCACAAGAATTGATGCTCCTGAATTATTACGTAAATATTTGCAAAAACGTGTGTGAAGATATCTTACGTCTAAAATCAGCTTTAGTCTTGGGTGGGGGCGGTGCTTGGATGGGGTGGAGCTTGGGCGGGGCTTTGATGGGCGGGGCTTTGAGGGGGCACAGAACTGGATCCTTGCCCCGGGTGCAGGAAAGCCTAGCTACACCTCTGACACAAGCAGAGATAACAGCAACCTAGTAGAGCACAAGGACCTTGACGCTGAGGCATCTGGGAAGAGGGCTAAGCCACTTATATCTGTGCAGGAGGGCTAGGATTGGTCAGCGAGGACACATGATCTAACCCATAAAGCACAGCAAGTGATGCGCGCCCGCCCTTAAGCAAGTGCTGCAAGGTACAAGAAGCAAGCATTCAAACAGTACCTACAAGGACAGAGCCCAGGACTGCAGCGGTGAATGGGAAGCACAACCGAGCCGGTTGATGCATCCACTAGACACAGATACAATTGAGCCTGCAGTAGCGCCGGTGGGACAAGGTAACCACTGGTTCCCTGCCCAGCTGTTCCCGCGACGCATTGACGTGACATAGGCGGCGCAATGACGTCATCATGCCACCTGCAATGTTTCTCAGGTGAAGACCCGCCAGAAGAGGTAGGGTCTGCATTGTGGGACCATGCCACCACCGGGACAGGTGAGTACAAACTGCCCTAATGGTAGTACTGGCCCCTTACCCCTAATACTAATATTGACCCCTAATACTGACCACTAACCCTAATACTGGCTTCAATGCTAATTTTACACCATACTGACCCCTAACCCTAATAATGACACCTAACCCTAAGGCTATATTCATAAGAACGTATGTGTGTTGCGGTCTGTAAATTGCGGATCCGCAAAACATGGACACTGGCCGTGTGCGTTCCGCATTTTGTGGAACACATGGCCAGCCCTATGATAGAAATGCCTAGAAATGCCTATTCTTGTCTGCGATTGCGGACAAGAATAGGACATGCTCTATCTTTTTTGTGGGGTGCGGAACAGAACTATAGATGTGGACAACACATGTGTCCTTTCCACATCTTTTGCGGCCCCATTAAAATGAATGTAAATATGGTTGTGTGAATGTACCCTAATGCTGACCCTAACTCCAATATTGGCCCCTAACTCTAATACTGACCCTAATCCTAATGCTGACCCTAAGGGTGCATTCAGACAACTGTACTTCTGGTTCCGCATCCATTCCGCAATTTAGCATTTCAATGGGGTCACAAAAGATCCGGACAGCTGTCCACATTCGTAGTTACATTCCGCGGCCCCTTAAAAAAAGATAGAACATGTCCTATTCTTGTCTGCAAGCGCGGACAAGAATAGGCATTTTGAAAGGGGCATCCATGGTATTGCGGATCCGCATTTTATACCTCCCACCTCACACATAGTATACACACAGAGTACTGATACATCAGGTACAAGGTATAATAGATGCTGTGTGTACAGCTATATAGCATATAAATCAGTGTACTCATGTATCAGGTGCAAGGTATAATACATGCAGTGCAGGGGCGTAGCTATAACTGACTGGTCCCCACAGCAAATTTTTGTATGGGCCCCACCCTAACTTAATGTACATATTCATACATGTGCTCACCACATACATAGACGCACTCACCACATACATGGACATACTTATACACATGTTCACCACTTACATGGATGCACTGATACATGCACTCACCACTAAAGATGAGCGAATCATTCAAAAAAATTATTCGCCAAAGTTTTCCTAAGATTCGTATATTCGAAGAATGGATTTGTTGTATTTGCGTACTAAATATACTTTATTATGTGCTATTAGCGAACATTTGCGCACTAATAACGAACTTTCATTTAAAAAATGTACACAACTTCTTAGAAGACTTACGCATCAGCAAACAAATAGTGTACGAATCCTCAGCGTACTATTGTCTACGCGATTACGTAATATGCAAGCGTGCACTCCTCAGAGGCAGAGCGAATATTCGAAAATGGCATCCAGGCGATCCTCATCATTTAGCTCTGAAGAGCTGAAATTCCTGATCCGGCTGATGGACAGAGAGGATTACGATGGCACACACCGCCATCCAAACCAGCATAAGAAGGAGGTGATCCAGCTGGTGATCCAAGGCCTGCACCATCGTTTCTACATCGTGCGGACCCCGGTCCAGATCCAGCGGAAATGGTCCGATCTGAACTTCAAATGCCCAGAGCACTTAATGAGATCCGCGCAGAGATACGGCAGGGTGAGTAACAAAATATTTGATAAGTAAAAACATGTAAAAAAATTAGTGTACTGTATTGTATATATACCAGCAGTCACTGCAAATAATGAAAAAAGTATAGAAGCACAACGTGGTCGTGCGTAGTGCGCTGCAGTAATTTTGTTTCATGCTAGTCAACGCCTCTAACTCTCGACCCAAACAACTTAAGTGAAGGTATTCTAGTCATTATTGTTAATGGTGCTGGCCGTTCCCCCGTTTGTGTCAGGCAAATGCACTAGTTAGAAAGAAAGTACCCTTATATGCCCCTTCATAGTTAGCGCTTCCTCCTCCTACACACAGACTCAAAGACGTGCCCATGCGTCAGTGGGCGATATCCAAAGTATTCCTAACGCACTGTGTTAACGATATAAAGTTATTGCGACGATAACGTTATCTATTGCCATAAATACCTTTTTAGAAGAAAAAAATATGATATGGTCCCCCCTCTCACACCCATAATATCTTAATAGTAATATGTGTTAGTATTAAAAAGAGTCATCATCTAACAATTGTGTACATTTTTATGTTGCAGAGCACCGTCAACGACAGAGTCACCTCCGTCGAGGCAGGACGGCCCCTGAAGTACCTGCAGCCTCTAGTAAGTGTAAAACATATTTAATTTATTTTTCATCCAAGCTACGTGGGAGTGAGTAAGTAACTCAGTAAGAGCACTAGTGGTTAGGAACGGGATCCTCCAGCCCCAAACTATTCCGATGTAGCTACAATTGTTCATTAGAGTTGAATGTAAGGCTACTTCTACACTAGCGGCAGCCCGGATCCAGCGGGTGAAGGGTCCCTCCATATCCGTGCTGCCGCAGGTACCAAATTCACTGTAATGGGGGTGGGCCGCGGATCTGGCCACAGCACGTTAACCCCTGCTGAGAGACAGCCGGAGCGAAAATACAACAAAATATAACTGTTGTATTTTCGCTCCGGCTGCCTCTCAGCAGGGGTTAACGTGCTGTGGCCGGATTCGCGGCCCGCCCCCCTGACAATGAATTTGGGCCAGAGCGCGGTTCTGGCCCCACACGTGTAACTGCGGCAGCGCGGATCCGGGGGGACCCTTCACCCGCCGGATCCAGGCTGCCGCTAGTGTAGAAGTAGCTTTAGGCCATTATTTCATGATTTTTGACAGCTGCTGCACCACAGAGGAGCTGCTCTCACCGTCCTCCACCCCAGCGAGAGAGGACCCCACCTGCCCCTCCAACACCACCAGCCCAGCTACCAGAGGTAGAAGGTAGGTAAAAAAAAGTGTAATGGGTGGACCTTCTGTCTTCAAAATATGAGCTAAATGTATGTTTTATCTTTGGTAGCTCCAACCGACAGGGAGCAGTTTTCCCCTGGACCATGGGAAGACCACGCTGTATGGGTGTCCAGTAAGTACTACAAAAGGCTCAGTCAGTACAGAATACATGTCACGGAATAAGTCTCTCCAGTACATTAAAGTTTAGATTTTTTTTTGTGGGACAACCACTGTAACTCGATCATACAAACTAAGTACATAACTGTTTCCACCCCGACAGACATCCCCACTGACTTCGAAGTGGAGGCTGGATTACGGCGCCTTGGCTCCAGGCTCCACGCTGCCTCCCAGCTCATTCGTGGCCTGCAGCTGGAGCTGCAAGATCTGCAGGACATGATGGCCCTACGTCGGCAAAGGCCGGCGTAATCTTATTTTGTGTTCCTTTCTTTTATTATTTATTTGTTAAAAAGACGTTTTTATTTATTACTAAAATATTCTTGAAAAACCTGTGTTTTGAGTGTTTTGTTAAACCTTTAACACCTTCCTGATCCTGACATAGTGTGAAGAAGACAGAGGTTTTTTTTCCCACGGCCATTTTCCCATATTAATGAACACAGCGGTGTCTGCCGGCCGAAGTATTACTACATTACACACACTCCTGTTCACTGATTACAATTGACAGACAGAAAAATAAAAAAAGGCTTGGCTTGTTTGGGCAACAAGCCTGTACATTCTACCTTAACATAGGCAGTGAAAATTATATATGAGCTTTTTATGGCTGCCCCAGCCAGTAGTAGTAGGGGATGGGGTATATCAGCATAGAGTGATAGGTAAAATAAATACAACAGACTGCAGTGGTGTATAACAATGTCCGCTAATATAACTTGTATGGGAGGCAGAGGCAGTGTAATTTTTTTTTTCAATATATATAACACACATATATATATATTTTTATTTTTTTTTTGGAGAGGGGGGACTAAAGGCTCAGGCTCCAAAACAAACTTAACAATACTAAATAGAACTATTAGTGACATTATCTAACAACAGCTACTCTCCTACTAAGCGTAGAAAACGGAGGCGGAGGTAGAAAACAGTGTTTGGTTTTGAAATAGGGTTTTGGAGACTTCGGGTTCGCACAGCCCATGACATGACACAAGACATTTGGCTGTAAAATTATGGCCCGGCTGACAGCAACAGTGGGAAGACACTCAGACTATTCTGCCCTGCAAGGCCTGATCTAATCACCACCAGCATCAGCAAGAGGAGTATGAAATTCGGATGTAATCCAGCCATTATTCATATTTATAAAGGTATTTTTTTGAACACTGCCCGGTGACAGATTTGTCCTTTTGGGTGTCACCCCCCCAAGCGGCACTTGAGGCTGGGCAGGAAAGAAGCCCTAGTGCATAGTGGGACAGTTCCGGCCACTGTTGGCCTCAGGGAAGCTGTCCTCTATAACCGCCGAATGATAAGGTGGGCTTCGGTGGCTTCTTTTTTTAGAAATTGCAGAAGGGACAACACTAGGAGAGAACACTGAAGCCCGAGAGGTGGCAGAAAATGACAGGGTTTGCTTGAATGGAATGGTGGAGCAGGAAGAGTCTGACCCCTTGCTACATATGGATACTGTATCAGCAGATGACAGCCGATCATCCGGCTGAGACTGACATGAGCGTGCGATCCACTCCACTACCTCATCTATTATCTCCTCCACTACAATTTTGCTCCTCTGTGGGTTAGCCTGGTGGAACAGCGGCCAAGTATTGCGAATACTACTAGTAGATGCTCCGGCTACAGGTCTTTTGGCACTGATGCCCTGTGCCACCTTCTCCTTTTATTTAAAAGCTCATAGTCTGGCTGGAACTGGACCCCTTTTGACACGCGACGTTTCGGCTCACATTTAGAGCCTTTCTCAAGCAGTGGTAAATAGTAACAACAGGGTATAAATACACCAAGTGCAAATGCACTCAATCAAACATTAATTGATTATAAAAAAAAGTGTACAAAAAACATAATCTCATGATAATAACAATATGTAACCTCATCAAAAGCAGTGTAGGGAACCAAAATTTCATAGTGAATTCATAACTCAATGTGCTAACACATAAAAGCAATATTAAAACTCATATGACGTCATCTAAGTGAAAGAAAGTGATCCATGTGTAAAGCATTTTCCAATTAATAATTAAATGGCCTAGGTCCATGAGGTTGGTGGAGACACTATGGCGACCATGCAACCGAGCGAACCGATGTCAGCGTTCCTGGAAATCCATTGCTCATGTCAGAGGCGATACAGGCATAGTAACAAGAGCACTCAATGTACAGCGAATGTATGACCTGCGCAATACAGCACAAACGGATCAAAGCACCATGTAGTGGACAGGCATAATACCCAAACACCTAGAACATGTGCAAAGGGAAGTTGTATCAATAGCAGCCATCTTTAAAAAGGTCAAAGACGCAGATTCTTGCTATACGAGTAGCAGGGTTCTCCTGCATAGACTTAGCTGTAA